>PVIA01006752.1:47500-92834 GCA_004024845.1 Tonatia bakeri
ATTGCACAGGTGCTCTGCATCTTAGGGATTTGAAAGGTGTGTTATGTATAAATTAGCTGTCACTTTTTTTCAATCCTGTAATGGAATGATGAGTTGTAATTTGCATAATCCTTTAAGAAGTCAAATTATACTGTCATGTAGCAGATTTAACATGCTAGCTAAGATTTCAGAGCTTTGCAGCTAATTACTATGTACCTTACAGGACAGTTAAATTGAAGTCGAGTCCTCTGCCTTTGCTGTCATTTGCTTTGTCCATTACTTAACAGAATCTGCACTGTGGTTGAGAAGGTGTTGTTACTCTCTCCGAAGTAAACACTCTGCTCTGGAGAGGAGGGGCATTTTATCATATCATAGCTTGCTTTGTCTTGCTTTTGCTAAGAAGAATGATTTTCTTTTTTTTAAACAATAGTCTAAATCAAATCTTCTTGAAAAAGGTAAAATTTATGCTTTTCAGAAAAGTTATGGAATATTAATTGAAGCAACATTAGCCTTTACTATATTAATTAAATTTCCCTATATAAATGCAAAGTAAGGTAAACATTATTCCACTGAAGCCATTAGCCTTTCTAGATATACTTTGCAGATATACTTTGGTGTGTTTTTGTCCAGAAACTGTTCAGTTCTTTTGCAGTAGTTTCATTATTGAAAAAAAATCCTTTTCCTTAAAAATTGTTTCTGAATGGAAATTGGTGAGTTCTTCTTTTACTTCCTTCTCCAGTTGCTTACAGAGCGTTTGCTTGCGTGGTTTCCACTTCACAAATGACCGGGAAATTCTAGAGCCAGTGAAGGCTGCTCTCTGGAACGGACACAAAGTAGATACCGGGCGGGGCTGGGGTCTGTTTCTGTGCTACCCATTTGTCTCTGGCTTTATTTCTTCATAATCTATTACGTAGGTAGTGTCATTCTCTTCATTAAAATTGGTGCAATTATAACACAAAATTGTTTTTGATTATTACATTAAAAATTCCTGTTATCTCTAAGTCACATTTATTGTGGCCCTTGGTGGTCAGGTTTCCATAATTTTTAATGATGTTGTGGCTTTGTTGCGATTCATGGATACTTTGAGGAAGCCTTTTGTTGTATAAGAAGGGGGTCCTTTAAGGACCATCTGAAAGCAGCGGTTGATTATTGACCAATCAAGTAATTGGAGCCCAACAGCCAACTGTCATTCGTTTGTAATTAAGCCAGTTTCACGTGTCTGAAGTTACTATCCCCTTCGAGGCTGAGGTTTGTCTGTTTAGGGTGAGGCACCCAGAAGAGGTCATCGAGAATCCGGCCCAGGCAAGGCTTTCCTTCTAACTGTAGGTCTCGTCTATAGACTGGTTTTTAAAAAGAATTGGTGTTATTTGTAGTCAAGGTAGACACAGTAGGCAGCACAGCTGTGACTGCCAGGCGAAGTCACTGGGGGGATATTCATAACAAGGAAATATTGGCAAAGAAATGATGAAGAAGGGAGGAAATCCCCAAGATGCTAAATTGGAGCACTGTCACCGAGGTGATTAATGGTGTTGTGTGTTTTAGTGAAGATGCCTATCGGATTGTCTTGAAACTGTAGTGTACATTTAATAGCACATATAAACAAGCATGTGGGGCCTGAGAACACAGGACAAAGGCCATGAATTCAGACTTTATTTTCCTGAGTGTGCATTTTCTCCGGCTAAGTCATTGGTTTCCGGTTATTAGAAAGCTGCTTTTAGTGCATATTATATATAGATGTATGCATATTGCATATAATACATTTACTATTAATTAGCATTTATATAGTTCCTTTCCATAGAGGATTGAAAATGTTCTGTGAACAAGATAGGTATCTTTTCAACACTCTTGAGAGCTGACTGTTGCTAAGTGGGAAATGGCGATCACTGTGATTTGCCTGGCCATCCCAGGCCAACAGGCAGGGTTGGTCATGGGGCCGAACTCTCATCTATGGCAGGGTCAGTACAATTTTTACAGAACATGGCTGTCAATTTCCGGCAAAGAGGAAGCTGTCTTGGAAGACCCGTTAGCTTCCAGTGCGAAGCCATGGATATCCTGATTCTGAGTAACCAATTAGATTTTGCCTCGAGGGACCTTTACCCACCTTGGGAGGTGCATCTTTGGGCAAATTACTCAACCTTCTTAGGTGTCAATAAATACTACTAGACACGGGAAGAGACACAAATGAGTTTAGAGGCTATTTTGGGAGCCCTATCCAACTACTGGGATATGAATCCAATTTAGTGGCTCGAGATCAGAAAAATAAAAAATGAAATGTTAAAGAATGGAAAATTCCCTTATTAGTGCCCTGCAATCAGTCAGAGTGTGTTTTACCTTGGGAGGCTTCTGTTTTTGTTTCACGGGTTTGCGTACATGCATGTGAAACTGTGCACGTGTGTGTTCATGGGGCAGGTCATGAGGTAAAATATGTTTTTTGCTGTTTTACATGCAAATAAAGAGTGAAGCCACCCCGAGACAGAGCTGAGTAGGTCAACACAATACTGTTTAGCTGTTGGGTTATGATGTGTGCGGGGCACTGTGGGTTATGAAGAAATGGTGAGCTCTGTGGGAGCAGTCTCTGGTCTTCCGCGTGGGGCGTGGTAGAGCCAGCCTGGGTGGCTGGTTTTCCATGCGTGATCCCTGACAGATTTAGTGAGTTGAAATTAGGGAAATTATTTGCACCGTGGAAATAGGAAAATGCTGTAAATCAGGTGCCCTTCTGCCCCAACTGGCTGTTTCATATTTACCAGCATATTACTGCTCATTTCTTTCAGCTATGATTCTATGACTTCACAATTACTGTGAATTCTTACACGTTGGAACATTATTTTATACATTATGTTTAGATGTTTTGGGAAATTATTAAAATAATTACATCATTTAAATAATGTTGAAAATTTAAAGTACACATGAATAAAAAAACCCTCTGATTATTTCAAAATGTAAATGTAGCTACCCTAACTTCTTACATAAATGCTTATGACATGGCCATTTGAAAACTTCAAATTGTAACTGGTGATATTTTCTTGGCGTGGGGTAGGAATACAGTATTTCCAAAAACACTAACCATATTGTAAATATTTTACAAATTTCATTGTTTTATGCTAAGCAATCATTTTGCTAAGCACTGAAATTTTAGGTTCCAGATCCCTCTCCCCCTTTTTAGATGTCTTTATAGGTTACAATATTGTCCCTGTAATTTAGTGATTTCATTGGTAAAGTCGTGGATTTGATTGGGGAATACCAAAGTTCCTTCCAATTAAAACAATTGTCAGTCTCTGCTTGCCCCCCCATTTTCAACATAGAAGTAAAGGCAGCATGGAAAGTCTGAAAAAAGAAATGTGGTACCCCTCTCCATAATAACTGTGCTAACTTTAGACTTTGCTTTTAAAGAAAGGCAGAAAATATCTGTCGGAGAAAGGAAACTTTCACGGGCATGAGAAGGCACTGTAGCAATAAGTCATTGAACATCACCTGGGTTAGTATATGGTAGAGAGGAAAGGCAACTAGATAGGAAAGAGTCAACTGAGACTTACAGCCTTAGATTTTGTCACCTTTCAGCTACCTGGTTGAACTCAACTGTAGATGTACTTGAAGAGGAGTGAGCATCCTTAAAGCTGAGTTTAAGAATAGCCATTTTGTTACTGGGCCGAGGCCAGGCCCTGGGTGGGTCTGCGAGGGCCAACTGTAGCGTATAGGGAAGACTTTACAACACGGATCCAGGTGACTGTGAGGATACATTTATTAAAGCTGGGATGGTGAAGCAAGGAAGATGTTAGCACGGAAGAAGCAAGAGGAGAGCCGAGGGTGAGCTGCCTTAGCCCAGTAGGAAGTCAGAGAAAAGGGGGTGTTAGGGACAGGTTCAGGGGATCAGCTTGGGACAAGCTGCCAGCTGCACATTGCCTTAGAGTTTAGCAGCCGTGTGCCTGTGAAGAAAGAATTGGGGGGAAGAAGATGGGAATGGCAGGGTCTGCACCCCAGAGGGAGAGCATGCTGGGTACTTTGTCTTGAGGCTTTTATCTTTTTCTTACTCCTGGGAACCTTAGATGAGGTCTCAGCGGAGGGTTTCAGTGCTTTATCAGTTCTACGGGTGTGTCCTTTCAGGGTTGTGGTCTCCACTGATTGGTCAGTGACAGGGCAGAGGTCTTTAGTCATTGCAGTTGGTTCTGGTGCCGCTCACTTGGTTTTGCTGCTTTTCTGGGCCTGGAGCTGAAATATTGGGTTGACCAAAAGTTTGTTGAGTTTTGTCTGTACTCTGGCTCTAGTAGTGCTTGGTTGTCTTTAACTTCATTCAAAACAATTTTGTTAGATTGTATTGTGACAGCTGTCATATCAGTATGCATTTTTAAAAAAACCTTATCAGAATTGGTGAATTTTTGTGTAGCCATTTTAATATTGAAGATAGAAGAAAATGCACAACATTTCAGCATGTTATGCTTTATTATTTCAAGAAAGGCAAACACACGACTGAAATGCAAAAAAAGATCTGTGCGTCATATGGAGATCCTGTGACTGATTGAATGTATCAAAACTGAAGTTTCTTGTACTATTGACATTTTGGCCAAATCATTCTTTGCTGTGGGCCTGTCTTATGCATTGCATTGATAGATGTTTAGCAGCACCTATGGCCTCTTCCCACTAAAAGTCAATAGTGAGAGAAAGCTGACATACTCAAAATATCCCAACCAAGAAAGTTATTGGTGAAAATGAAGACCGTGTCTTTTATTTTATGGAGAAAACTAAATGGACATTTTGGCCAGCCCAGTACAACTGAGGCCTAGATATTATCTCCAGGGAGGAAAGGCCAGAGAAGGATAGGTTACCCTGGGGGCACGGGCCTTATGTTCCCAGTTTTGCTCCCACCGGGCACTTCAGCCCTGGTGACCATCCGCACCTGGCTGTAAATGGCTTGGCCAGCTGGTTTAGCTGTCTCAGTTTTTCTATTCCAATTTGCCAAGGACTTTTCTAGCTTCTTACTATCCTGTCTCAATTTCACAAGTATTTAGAAAAGACTGACTTTTGGGGAGATTGGAACTGGAATTACACTGAGCCTGTGCTATGCCATTGCAGTGGGTGCTGTGGTTCCGAGTTTGAAAGGGGGTTTAACCCAGGATTTCTAGCCTCAGAGTTCAGCCAGGATTGAGGGAGAGGAGGTTTGTAATTAACTGGGGAGTTGAATCCTAAAGCAGAAGAGGCCCCTGCAAAATTGTGAGGGTTGTCTTTGTTTTCTATATTTTCCATCTTAAGCCCCTTTTTCTTTTCTGTGAAATCCATTCCACCTGAATACCTGGTGAGTGTTTCATGCCCAAGGCCTTGTCTCCTTGGATGTTTTTGTCTGTGCCCCTCATTGCTGATAAAATGTTAACTGATAGTTACTCTTCCAAGGGCCATTTTCATTTTAATATACAGCTCCAAGTGAAAGAATTCAAGGGGAAAAAGAGAGTCTTCTTGAATAATTTCAGACACCACAAGGGGGAGATTGGAAAAATTACTTTGGGGTTAGTGGGGTATGTGTGTATGATTGGGGTATGTGATGTCTCTTCCCTTTTGTGAAAAGAGCAAACCCAGAAAGTGGGTGTTCTCCCACTTAGTAGTGTTAAGGCTGGCCTTGGTCAAGAAGCATGGGTTTGGAAATGGGACGATTCAGGCTTAAAACAAAGAAGGAATTAAGATGTCTGGGGATGTGAAGGGGAGAATGAGTGAAGAAGGTGTGCTGTGCTAGAGTGGTCCCCACCTGCATGCATTATCCCAGTTAAGGAGAACCAGACAGGTGCCTTGTCAGGCTGTTTGGGATGATGGGATTGGTGACCACCTGTGCTGACGGGGAGGGAGGAGTCTCCAACGGCAGCAAATTCTTTGGCTGGTTGTCTAATCTGATTGGTTGCTGTTATATAGTCCTCTCCTCCCCTGTGTTAGAACAACTGATGCCATTGTGTTTGGACCAGTAAATAAAGAATTGAAAGAGTATATGCAATAAACTGTTCATAAATAGCTCTGATAGAAGCTGCGTGTTAAACAGACATTGAACTTTGTGGCAAGAACTACTTCAAGCCTTTCAACAGCCAGATGAATTCTAATATCCACATCATGCCTTTCAGCATGGTTTCTGGAGGTTTCTCCCAGTTTATTTTAGCATCACATGAAGGATTTTGCCTATAAATGACTTGAAGCGGCATAGCTTGGTAATGTGGAAGGCAAAAGTATACTATTTATGGCGAATATCAGAGTAGCTTATAAAAGAAGCAATTTGTTCATTTGTTTAGCAAACATTTGGATTGTCCCCCATGGGTCAGGTGCTGTTATACATAAACTGATTTAATGAGAGGTGACTAAAAAATACCTCTGGCCTCCAGAAACCTAGAAGACTGAGAGGTAAATAAGGACTTAGGACCTGGTGTGAGCAGTACCATAAGTGACGTGAGTGCGCACTGTGGAAGTGGTACCACGAAGGGTTACTTTTAATAGTCCAGGTGGGCCGTGAGATTTTCATGACAGAGGAGAGACTTGATTTAGGGGAGGGGTGCTCGAGGTAGTGATTTGGGTAAAGTATTTCTGTTGTAGCAGCTCACACAGGGTGCATGTCAGGGGTGCAGGTCTGGAGAAGGCTAAGAGTTGAGGTTGGAGAGAAGCAGGGAGCAAAGGTGTGGGTGTGCATTGCCCCATGAGAGCCCCTGGAGGGGTTTGCGGGTGGGTAGGAGTGGGGCACAAACTGCGTGGTAGAGAATCGCTCTGGAAGTCCCTCCGACCTGAGGCAGGAACCCTGCTGTGGGAGCTGCCCATGGCCTCAGCTTCTCCTCTTTGTTTGGAAACTCCTTTAGTGTGCTCTAAGTGGACTAGTGTGCAACCGTGCTGTGTTTGTCTGTCTGAAGTTATCTTCAATTTATAAATGTCTTGGAGGACTCCCCCCATATGAAATCCAGTTCAGGACCTTTCTACAAATTCATTGCTTTTCCTGGCTTGAGGTGCTCCATAGTTGCCTTTCTCCTCACAGACCATTTGTAATTCGAGATAAACGTATGCCAGAAAGTAAAAATGAACAGGCACAGGAGGATAAAATGGAAGAATATTAATTGGCTTTACCAGAGTGTATATTTTCATTATGAGAGAAGTGACTGCGTAGATTTTTAAAAATAATTGGTTAGTGACACACCTGCAGTCTGTATGAGAACTCTAGAAACTTGAGAACAGAAAGTAAGGTCAAGGTGATAGGAACAGAGGGACAATGAACCTTTTTGTAGCCATGCTGTTGAACTAGTGCTCAAAACCGCTGACGGGTGCATTCAGAGAGGCGGAGAGACTAATGTGCTTGTGCTGGATTTAAAAAATAACACAGCAAACTTACAGTTCTACACAAGCTGTGGTCCCCTAAATACTTCTCGCCTTAAGATCAGTTTGTGATGGGTATTGAGTTTGTAAGTGTGTCTTCAGTGAATTTTTTGGGCTTAGTTTATGTGTTAGAGTGGAAGAATTAATCGTGCTTTAATCTTTGACTATGAGCAACCTATTTTAGGAGATCTTCCAGTCCACACAGTAGTTTAAATCACTGCTAGAGATGGTTAAGCCTCCTGGAGACAGACCTGAGTTTGATCTCAATCCTACAATTATATTTTAGATGTGGGACTGTGGCTAAGTCACTTAACTCTTTAAGCTTCTGTTTTCTCACCTCAGAAATGGGGTTAAACGTAATAACTGTCTCCTTGTTTTGAGGATCAATGTGATGATGGAGATGATAATAACCAATATTACTAATCTTTTACCAGATCCTGCTGTCAGGCAGTGGGCTAATAGCTTAACATACTTAAAAATTCTTATAAACTTATGCACCAGGTATGATCATTACTACCATTTATAGATAACAGAGGCTTACAGAGCTGAAGGTAGGATATGGTGGAGTTTGGATTAGCATCACCAGACTATGGCCCACTGGTCGCACCTGCTCCCTGTTTCCCCTGCCTGTGTTTGTAAATAAAGTTTTATTAGAACACAGTCATTCATTTATGCATCATCTATGGCTGCTTTTGTGCTGCAGTGGTGACAGAGACCATATGGCCCACAAAGCTTCAAATGTTTACTATCACACCCTGGACAGAAAAAGTTGGCTAAACCCCTGCTTAGAGCTCAGTCCGTCTAACTTAAGAGCCTAAAGTCTAAACCACAAAAATGCTAAGTAAATGTACTCGTCATATCATAAATATTCACTAGGCGAGTACTATTCTGTTCCTCGTCTAACTTAGGGTACAACTGCTCATCCTACAGAGCTCTTGTTTGCAAAATAGAAATAGAATTCGACCTCCTGCAAGATAAGTCACTTTGACTGGAAATGTTGAAGAATTTAAAGTTGCTCCAGGGATACATCCTGAATGATGTTATGTTTGCCATGTATTATTACATTTTATGTAATATAAATGTGAGAATTTACAGGTTCCTAGCATTCAAAGTACAGCTCTCCATTAGAAGGGTTATCAGAACCTGTGTTAAATTAATTTTGTATATCAGAAAATTTCAAATTCTTAGGAAATTTGAGAAAATAGGTATTTTCCTTATAAAATACATAAAAATATTGTGGAAATGCCACTTATAATAAAATATTATGACCTGTATTGTTGAAAATCTGTGCCATATAAGTAGCATGCTTATAATAGAAAAAGGAAACCACAAGGATTTATCCCTTTCAGTGAGAAGGTATATAATTAGCACACCTTCCCTAATAGCTTTTTTCCTTTTTTATTGGATTTATCGGAGTGACATGGGTTAATAAATCACATAGGTTGTAGGTGTACAATGCTGTAACACATCACCTGTACATTTTATTGTGTGTTCACCACCTCAAGTCAGGTCTCCTCCCTAACAGTTTTACCAACAACAAAGAGATGAGATTATAGTTTCAATTTTACCCTACCCAGAACTTTTACTTCCACGTATTACTTGTCCATTATTGATCCAAGGAATTCCCTATCCTCTGCTCAGTGAGTGGCCTTGGGTCTGTATTACTTTGGAGCTCACAGAGTGCACTTACTTGTATTGAGGGGATAGTCTTGGATTTCCTTTCACCAGACCTAATGTCATGGTCCTGGGTTGGTGGATAGTGGGGAGTGCTATAGATTAGCTTTATCGTTTTCTCTTGGAATAGCTGTTTTTGAGATGTAATACATTTTTAATCGGGAACATTTAGAAAATGCAGATAACCATGAAGAAAAACATCAGTGTCGTTTGGCCTAACCACACTGCCAATAGGTAGCCACTGTGGCTTTGGTATCTATTCCTAAGTAAAATTCTGTGTATTTGTGTGCATATCATTTTGATAGATGTATATCCATATATATAGGTATTTTCTTGTGAGTTCTTGAGTGGACTCAGCTGGGAAATTTCTGGATCCGAGTGTTCTGACTTGTACAGGAGCAGCTTACATAGAGGAAGCAGAAGGTTATATGGTCAACTTTGTATAGAAACCACGTTCTGCAGAGATTTCTTTCCTCGCTTGATATATTTTTCCCAGGTGTAGTTTGTAGCTCCTTTCTGAATTGATTACTTCCTAGTTGGGGGAATTTTAATTCTTTTGTTTGAATTTAAATTACTCCAGCAAGAACGAGTGATATACTGATCAATGGCAATAGTGATCAGATTTTCAGCAGAAAATTCCTTCCCTACCATCTTAGTACTTTCTATTTAGATAACCCATTATTAAAATGTGGAAATAGTTTTAAAAGTTATAGGATGATTCTAATGTTAAGAAGTTTGGCAGGCTAAATAAAAATAGGGTTTTTTTTTTAGGTCAGAATATGTATATGTATGAGAAGTAACTTAAGTGATTAGATGGAATTTTCTGGCTGCTTTACAAACTCATTCTCTCACATGCCACGTCTGCTGCATCATTCTGTAGGTTGCTTAAAAAGAGAACTCTATTTACTGTGTTTAGCTTTGAGATGTTTTGATCTGGTTCTCAAAGCCGAGAGAGGTCTGGGTCCTATGAGGATTTTGGTTCAATGACCAGCCTGTAAGCAAAGCATTCTTGAGTGATTTTCCATTGGCAAACTCAAGACCTTTGTGATTCACACATCAGTGTGAGGATTCTTTGGAATTGAGTGCTTTAGATTTATGTGATTAAATAGACTATCGTTGCATCTTATTTAAAACCCAATTTCCCTTCCCCTTCCTCAGACCAGTTATAAAGGATCCCTGCAATAAATACTAAATACAATAGTGTTTATATATTAGATTCTGCATGTAGCCTCACTCTTTGCTCTTTCTCACTAGGTACCAATGAGGAGAGACCTATTTCTTACCAGCAATTTTTATCACTTGCATTTCAGTCAAGAAGAGCTTTCATAACAGCATCCTTTTCTTGACTATTGCCTGTCAGGGCTGCTCAGAGGAAATGACAGCCAATTGCATGCCTTGGTCTTGAAACCACGAGGTGCATAGTCTTGTTGATGCCTCTTCTCTCGACACTAGCTGGTCTCTTGGTAAAGGCCAATTTACAGTTATTTACAGGGAATTCTGCTCACTTCCAGGGAAGCAGCCTCCTTTTCCATGAAGTGCCTAACCGCTCGATGGGGAAGACAGGCAGCAGCTCTGATTCTCATTCCCTGGACAAAGTCATCAGTTGTTCTAGGTCTTAAATTAATATCAGTGAAAGCAGTGGTATCCGTGTCCCCAGGTTTCTTAAGGGAAAGATTTGGAGACATATCCAGTGGGACAAGGGTGGAATGTAGGGGGAGTTCCTAAGATCTTGTAAACTTGATGATCAATAAACTCATTTGATAGGAATATTGTTTACTTTCTCTTTGGAATGCTGCTTGCCCAGAGCTAATAGCAATTTATGAGGCTGGTAAGAGTAAAAAATACTGAATTTTTTAAAGAAAAAAATTATCGTGGCATTTCTGAAATGTCTCAGGGAAGGGAAGAGCGGAAAATGAAAATTATGGGCCAGCAGATTTTGATTTCAGTATACTTTTACAGGAGTCTAGTGGGAAGTTTAGTTTTCTTGTACTGCGAATACCTTTATTGAGTCTGTTCATGGGAAATTTGCAGGACACTGATGATTTCTGTGGTACAGAGTGTTCTGAAAATGTGAGGCTCTGAGCTGTAGACAGAGCAGAATAAATACAGCTACGTTTATTCTGCCATCAAAAGAAAATGCACATTGATGCAGAAGCTTTTCATTGTGAGGCTAAACTGATCCTTCTTTTTATTTTATTTTATTTTTTAACCTTCATTATGTTTTTTCTCATTACTATATAGTCTCCTTATATCCACCTCCTAACTTGATCCTTCTGGGGATGACAGAAGTTTTAACTCTCTGACAGCGAGTTATGTTTCAGTTTCACCATTCCTGCCTGCTTTTGTGTTGGCTGGTTTTTCATATGCAGACATATGGGTGAGGCTGACATAGGTTTCAGTAATTGATGGGGCTAAAACCAGAAGAAAAGGAAGTAACATATTGCCACTATGATGTCCTGTGTTTTCCAGGCGTTATTGTAATTGACCCAAGCAATGTATTTGAACTAGGTTGGCTATATGCTCATTTTGCACTCAAGAAATGAAGGCTCAGAGAAGGTGCGCAGTTTGCCCAGCTAATAAGTTTTAACCTGGTGACTATTTATTGCTGGTTAATCCAGGTCAGCCTGGCCCAGCGGTTCATCTCCTTTCAATTGGAGGATAGAGACACCCATCTTCTGTTCAAGGGTAGTCTACTGAAATTAGTTTCTGCAAAAGAATAAGACCATGAGGAACTTAAAGCCTTCCCTACAGAGGAAAGTTTGTTGTATTTGAACATGAGTCATTTAAAAAACATACATTCAGTGTCCTTTCTGTGCAAATCAGTATATGGTCCTGTGTGGGGGCAATTTGGTCTCCCCTTGGAAATCTCATCTGCTCTTACACTATAGTTATCACACAGAAATGGATGGATCCAAGTTTTTCATCTCAAGCCTTAAGATGAAAGCCTCACCTCTTTCCAAACTCCAGTTTTATATTCCAAAAGTACTTAATGTGTCTGCCTGTGATCCATTTTACATCAGCCTCGACATGCAGTGACCAAGAAATCTGTAGGTACTTCTATGGACATTGCCAATTAATCCTCAAAGCAACACACTCAACTGTGTTTTATCTCCATTTTATGTGGAAAAACCCACAACTCAACCAACCAACCAAAGAGGTTAAGTGATCGGAAGAATTTCACACAGCTGCCCTGTGGCACAGGACCCACCTGCAGTTACACCTTGGTTCCCAGTGCCTGGCTCTCCCCATGACAGCCTCCCTGCCCCTGGGACGGAAATCCATATCTCCCTGTCATTCCCTCAAAACAGAACTCCGTATCTTCCTTAGGGTGATTCTGTCCTGCCTGTACTTTTGCTTTATCTTAACTGTTCTGGTCACTCAGACATACTCTTGTCATTTTCTTTCATTCTGCTTCTCTCTTGTCTCAAATATCCTGTTTGTAGAATAGTTCCTTTTAAAAATACTTCTGTTCCCATTTCCCTAATCTAAGCTATTATTTCATGCCTAGATTGTTGCAGTCTCCTAATTAGTCTTATCTCCTATCTCATTCAGTTTGATTACGTTAAATAAGCACTTGAGTCCTACTGCACACAAAGTCCCATGCAAGAGAATGCACACATTTTTCTTTCTGGGCTACTTTACAGATAAACAGTTACCAGGTTGAAATGCTGTTTCTAACGTATTTCCTTGCCCCAAATCATTGACGGTCATTCTCACTACATGGTTTCTATACTACTACTTAGTGTTTAAAACCCACTGGTCTTGCTCTAGTTTGCCTTTTGGCCTCCCTTTCTCCCCCAAGATATTTTTCAGCGTAAGCTCTCTGCTCCTGTCCAGGAATTATGTTCAGTTTACTCTTGTTATACACAAAATGCATGCACTGACTCTGTGCCTTTGCTTCATCCACAGTGGCTTCTTTCATCTCTTAATTTAATTCAACACTTTAATTGGGTACCTTCTGTAACCAGGAACTATTATTTAGTGAACACATGAAAATTTCTGCCCTCAGAGTTAGAGGGAGTTAGAGACAGGCAGCAACCAACAAATGATAAGAGTGAAAGAAATCAGGTATTCTCTCAGGGTGTGGTCGGGGCTATGGGACAAAAACATAGAAGGTTAGGAAAGAATTCACAGTACTGGAGTGAAGGTGTGTTGGTTATGCTTTCAAATAGGTGAGGTCCCATTTTAAAAGATGGCATTGGAGCCAAGACTAAGTGAGTGAGGGAGTTAGGCACCCAGAGAGCCAGGGGGAACACTCCAGCAGAGCAAACAATTGCTGCAGAGGCTCTGAAGCTGAAGAGTTCTCAGTGTGTGTGAGGACCATAAGGAGGCCAATCTGAGTGAGCAAGGAGTGCAGCAGCAGGAGGCAGGTCAGAGAGGTGACACGGGGCCAGCACATAGGACCCTGGTAGGCCAGGGAGGGCCTTCTGCTTGAAATGGGGCCTGGGGAGGATTTTGGCTTGAGAAGTAATTTACTTTTCAAAGTTCATTTGGCTGCTGGCTGGGTATGTATATGCCTCAGGGGGATTAGGGTGGAAGAAGGAAGACTAGCTTGGAGACTTACGGGTAATCGAGGTGACTCACACTGTGGGCGTGCACGTGGAAGTGGTGAAAAGAATTTGGATTTTGATGTCATTGGAAGAAGAGCCAACAGACTTTCCTGAGGGAGTGGAATGAGAGGGGATATAAAAGAGAGAGGGAAGTCAATATTGAATCCAAGATTAAATCCTAACGCATCATTTACTCTGTATCATGTATGCGGTGGCACTCAGTCGTATATATGCAAATAAATACCTTTTAGGCACTCATAAACTGAGAGGTGAGGCATGACAAACTTATAAAAGTTAAAGGACAAAAGTGTGTGTGTAGTATCTTCCCAATAAGATTGCAAGTTCCTTAAATATATTTATTAACTCGGTAGACCTTCTTAAAGTACTATTAAAGGCCAATAATTGTCTTGTTTCTTTAGTAATGCTAAATACAATTAGAGGCAACTTTAATGTAGTGGATAAATGCACAGGCTGTGATGGAAATTGATACATTCAAACCCTAGATCTGTTATTTATTTGCTGCATGATCTTGAACAAGTTACATAAGCTATCTACTTCCCATTTTTCTCATCTGTGAAATGATTATAATATTCTCATAGGGTTTACTATGGTTGAGTAAATGACCTAATACACACAAAGTACTGAGAACAATGTTTGGTACATAGTAAATGCTCAAATACTGTTTACCATTCCTAAGTAAGTGTTCAGGAAAACGTAGTTAAAAGAGGATTAACATTTGGAGTGACTTTCCTCCCTTAAATGCCCATGTTTAAAATCTGCCAAGTTGCATGGATAATGTGAATAATAAGGTCTATAGTAAGCACTGCTTTCTAGCTGATGGTTAGAAAAAAGAACACGAGAAAATTGTATTCAGACAGTGTGATTAGCTGTCTCTCTTTAGGGGTGGACATGGAGGCTGGTCAGCATCCCCTCTGGGGATGTTTGATTGACAGACTGGCAAACAGCATTTAAATACCTACCAGAAAAAAAATCAATATTTTCTTATTATTTTTTAGCTTAAAATGTTGAATGTGTATTAAAATGAGAAAAATAATTTTCAGGATAGATACGACTTTCTTAGTACATAAAAGCCAGGAGATCGCATCAAGAAGGGAATATTATTTTTTTGCCCAAATACAGGAAATTACTATTTTTCCCTGCATGTTTATGTTTTGATACCTAATATCTCCCTCCTTTCTTTCTTTCCCTCCTCTCATGTGATGGTTTTTCTTTCATCCCTCATTATCAGCAACTAATTCAGCCTCCAAATTCAGGAAGGAGCCCTGTGTTGCTGCGATGGAACTCGTGCCGACGTCCTTTAGTGTCAGAGGTGGTGTGAGGAGCAGCTTCGTTCTGCTTTCATTGTGCCTGGTACTTCAGCGAGGCACTTGGGGGCTGTTTGAGCTCCGTATTCCTGATCCCATTTTATACATCCTAGATGGCAATGCAGACAGTGGCTGTCAATGAATAAAAGGTAAATATTGAGCAGGGAAGCCCTTTTGATTAACTTTGTGGATCATTATTCGAAAGTAGCTTGCAGTCAGACCAGCTCCATCACTCACGATCATAGCACATGGCGTGGGGGCCACAACATCGAGTGGCTGGTTAGAGAGCTGCTCTTGCATTCTTTGTTCTGTCCCTGGTTTCACGCAGCGCTGGCCTAGTCACAACTATGCAATGAGCAAAAATGGTGACAAGCACAACAGGAATGCAAGATATTTAAGGTGAGGAAGCAGAAAGAATGCCCAAGAGGGACTTTGTGCTATGTAGATATAAATAAATTAAAGCATACTTTATAATACTTACAATAACTTTTTGAATTATAGAACAGTGTGGGTGCTCTTAACTTTTTATCCAGATTCAGAAATCTTTTTCTCATGTGAAAAATTTAAGCGTCCGGGAAGACCAAAAATAAATATTTGGTCTTACTAATGTGTGCCGATAAGAGTGACTTCAGCACTTATTCCCTTTCCAAGATTTCGTCTCCACCACCTCATAGGCATGAGCTGCCTCCGTGATACATTTACCCAGAAGGTTGTTCTAGAATCAACTTGCTGTTTATTAAGTGATTCTGATTCAACCATTGATGGTGAATTAATGGTTTATTGGCATTTGGAACGACACCATTGTCATTATTAATATTTTTGAGATTCCATCAAAGAATATGCGTGGAATTTGGTAAAAAGATAGATGGGGTTGGACAGAAAAGATGGCCGTCTGCTCTCAAGGAACATCTCTAGGTCAGCGCTTACAGGGCCACAAAGAGGTGCAGATAAACCGTGATTATGCTGCTCGTCTGTCTTTAGGAGAGACCAAATTCAGTTTTCAAACAGGCAATTCCAAAGTGTTTTCATGAAGCTGATGTTTTATAGTAAATATTTAAGTTGAGCCTTTTAATAATTTTGAGATGTAGGAACATGCAGAAAACTATGTGCAATAATTAAGATTATTAAAAAAACCAATAACAGAAACGGAAATCTACTTCCTTCTTATCTTAATTCTAGAGCAATGGTTAAAATGTAGACAATTTGTGACATTTTAAATGGATAATTACAACATTTTAAATTTACTTAATTAGATGGATTAATGCCATTGTTACTTGCTGTTTAACATTTATGAACCACAAAAGTGACAAAATCTATATAAAGAATATTGGATGGAATCTTAGTTTTATGTGTCACATAGTGTTAAGCCCATATAGCTGAGGCAAAATAACAGCCAAAGAATAAAAATATTTTATTCTGAAAATTATGTCATAAGCAGTACAATATAAAGTGGTTATGGTAACTAGAACTGTAAACTCTAGGTTAACATCATATCGCTGAGGAACAAATTCTATTTCGGTATCTTTCTAAAAAATGTTTCAATTTTGCTTTTAAATAAATAGTGGAACCTTAAATTCTTACTCTTTAATTGTAATAATCTTGACTAATTGATGGGAACACCTCCCCCACCACAGCAAAAGGGAAAGGATTGAAAATTTCAGTTAGAAAATCTCTTCAATTAGACAAGCATTATTTACAAGTTAATGTCTTAGAAATCACTGCATTATATTTTGAAATTTAGATAAACCTATATATGCATGCCAAGTACACAACATATTGAATATAGAGTTTAACAAATAGGAAGTCTTTATAATAGAAATACACTGACTACTTACGCCATTTAAAGCATGGACTACTGTACTCATCTCTTTCCCTGGGGGACCCAGGGTCTAATCTGGATTGGATTTCAAGTGGCCATGTGTTAGGTGCTCCCATGCTCACCCACCCCACAGAACTTGAACATAGTTTCACATAGATCTTCATTTAGGCCTGAAATAGTGGGGGTGGGTGCTGCAGGTCAGGGTGGGCCTGGCAGGGCTGCCTGGAGACGTGCAGGCACGGCAGCATGTCCAGTGGAGCCAGCGCTGTCGGTTTTCTTCAGATCACGCTTTGTGGTCCCTCTCTTGTTGCTCTCTCTACGGGACAGGCCCCTTGGCACACGATGCTATCCGTGTACGCCTGTTCATTACCCACATAATACTTAACGTTTCACTTACAATCAAAAAGAACATCAAAGAATATATACATAAAATTAAATGCATGTACTTCAATTTCAAAAATTTCCTAATAATTTCTACAACCTAAAAGGTGGTTGATGTTATATTTATACCACAACAGAAAATAGGGCACATTGGACAAGGGTTTTTTAGATGCTTGTGACATCATTGCTGGCTTTTAATATTCCAATTTAGTTACTAGACAACTTGATGTTTTATTTGGGCAAAATGGAATATATTAGGGGAGGATGTGGTAGTTTTAAAAGTTGTTTGGCTTCATTCAGAACCACGTGTTCATTTTTCAGGGAACTACTTATCTTCATTCATGAGAACCCATAGCCACTCCTCAACCTCAGGGAGGTTTCAGGCCGTCAGGGGGACTGAGATGTGCTATAATTTACTGATACAATAAATATTCACCAAACACCTGCTGAGTGGCAGGCACTGTCCTAGGCCCTGTGTTCGGTGACAAACAGGACACCCACAACCCTCCAGCATGGAGTTTATGCTTGATTGAGGAGGGCAGCATATTTGCAGATAGGTACATGAATGAAAAGCAGCACTCTATAGTATAAAGGAAATTAGGTCAGGGCAAGGGACTGGAGCATGACAAGTGTTTTTGTTACATGACAGAGCTGGCTAAGTGCCTTGAGAATGGTGTAAGTCTCTCAGTTCTCTGTGAGTCCAGAAGAACAAGGCCATGCATGGGTGCGGGACACTGGGAGGCTTCTCGGGGCCCATAGTAGATGGCAGTGAACAAGCCATGTTTGTACATGGCAGAGGATGGAAACAAGAGTTTGTGCTGAGGGTTGACTATAAATGAGAAGAGGTAAGATTGATGTGACCTTGAAGAAGACAGGAATTTGGATTTGGCATTTTATATGGTTTCAAATACTGAGGCGGGCTGAGAAATTAGGGAGGATGTTGGATTTTTATAGTCTCTGTGTTTGCCTGGAGTGGATGAGATATGTTAGGAGTCTGGTATGATACTCAAGAAGTGAGAAGTCTACGTGAATTTTTCTGTTTGCACAAGCGTTGACTATTTCAGGATTTACTGAATGGCTATCATGTGAACTTGGGGCTGGGTAGAGGGATCATGTGATCTGACTCATGAAAGTGACTCACAAGCTGGGAAATTTGAGAATCACTGTGTTCAATCTGGTGTGCTAGCATAGTTTACATGATTACCTACATTTTTCAACAGGAATCAATTAGGAATACTTGTAAAAATTATATGTATTAATAGAGTACCAGGAACTCATGAAGTAGCAAACACTTTTGGGCATGAATAGATAGCCAATAATGGTTCAGAAATGGGTTAATGAAAAGAAATGGCCACCATTTAATTAATATCTGACTATATAAGAAACATACATGTTAGCATTATAGGGCAGGTCTAGAAACGGAAACAAGCGAGTGAGCCTCAGCTGCATTTGTTAGTAAATGCTGCCTGTGAATCAAGGTGCCAATCAAACATAACACGTGCATGTTGCAGAGGATGGTGCAGGAATGACAGATGCGTCGTCTTCTTGAAGATAGGTAACTGCACGAGAACAGCTGTGTAGATGGGTGTGCTCATGCCAGAGCCCGCTTGTGTGGTGAGCAGTCGTTGTTGGTGGCCACCATGTTTGAGGGCAGGTTTGTCATAACCTTTTTCTCATCAGTTTTTTACAAACTATAACATTCATACTCAAAATATAATACATATATTTTTGCATTCATATGTTGATTCCTATCTCCTAGATAAATAATAGAGAAGGGAAAAAATCCCATTTTAATTATAATTTCCTTAGAATTTGTAATCAAAGTGTTTTATTTTCTGCCTTAATATATAGGCCTCTCTTTCGAGATGTTTCATTATGTAAGATGAGGGTTTGCACCTTGTAAATCATAAGAGTGTATTAATTATCAAAACACAAGGACCCGAGGGCTAACCCAGTTTTTGTAGGAATTGTGACTTAACTGTTTTAAGGTTTTGTGTAGTTATTGCACGAATTGTGCAATATTGCATGAGGTCTAAAAACACATTTGGGCTGCCAGGATCTTCATAAAGTCCTACATTTTCATCAAGTTAGATGAATTAAAGAGCAAGTATGAGTATCCTGAAAGGGAAGCTGAGTCTATTATTAGCAGTATGTTAAGCATTTTAGCCTGTGTAATTTTAAAACATTTTAATTCCTTTGTTTCGAGGTCATATGTTCTTCTTAACTTAGATATTATGTCATTAAAGTCTTTCATAACCTACGTCCATTCCTGTGGGTGTATCTTGCGCTGGTTATCTTTTTTCTGTCCTTTCCTCACGAAGCTGACAGTGCCACCCTACAACGAATGCTGCACGCTCGTAGTCGGGCCCCCACGGTCTCTTCGGTCCACCTGCCAGTGGTCACAGGGACACATTTTACAGAAGCTGCTGTTGGGTGACAAACACTTAGAAAGCTGCGTCCTTATGCTAAACACTGGCTGCAAAGCTGGCATAAAGCAGAGAACTCACAACTATGCGTTAGTTTAATTTTTCTAAAATACTTGATTAGGGAGAGAATGATACTATGGGGAAAGACAGTGGGGAAGAGCATTGCAAGTGGAAGGAAGGGGGTGGGCAGGGCAGGGGAGAGTAATAGCGGAGAATAGGGACAACTGTAATTGAACAGTAATAAAAAATTAAAAAATAATCCCACTAATAAAGCCAAAATTAATCTCACTAATAAAGCCAAGAAAAAATAAATAACTTTACAATTTATTAAAGGTTTAATAAACTGTATTTACAGAATTCATAGAAATCTATATTTTATTTAACATCTAGCATTTTAAGATTTAGTTTTGTATTTTCTTAATCAGTAGAATCAGATTGAGTTTTATTAAAAAATTAAACTCAGTTTTTAAACCCTTCACAATTTTATGTCTATTTCTATAATAACCAGCATTGGTCTTTAAAATTCCCTGCCAATGAAATGAGCATGCAGTTTTTGTAAACAATATGCATTTTTACGTTTTCTCTACTCCCCAACAGACTTGCAGTGCCCTTAGAAAAATCCCTCTGTCGGTCCATCGCTCTCTCTCCCTCAGCCCTCCCCCCAAACCTAAATACAAGGGTCTCTGTCCTTTGTTATCAGATAATTTACAACGAATAGAGGTCGATAAGCGAAAATAAGACCTCACATCCCAGGGAGAAAAGAAGTGTAGGACTGTGTAGAGAATTGTATAGGGAATCCTGTGTTAGAAAGTACAGAACTTTATGATGAAAAGTCACCTGGAGCCGTTGAGCTGGGGGTTTTGTTTTCCCACAGACCCCGTGTTACCAATTACATATGGAAGAGTATAGACTTCTTGTTAGTTGATAAAGAGATGGGATTCACTTACTAGGTTATGTTATGGTATTTGTTAATGATATTTACCTTCTTAAATTGATTCAGCATAATCCTTACCGCAGCTTTCCTTCATTTCTGGAAGACATATAGATAATGTGGTACTTTTATAAAGCCTTACATGGCACCGAAAAACTTATTTTTTGCCTTAGCTCCTCAGAGCAGCAAGATTATATTAACATAGACTTGGGAATGTTTGAGTTCCCATAGGGTACAGAGTGTGGCTGATATGACACGACTTGCCTTCAACAGTTGTTTTAACAAGATATCCTTCATACGCAATATCCTGAGCTGACAGGCATAACAGCGTAATGCTAGCAAGAAACACTGTTGGCAAAATTCTTGGCTTTCATCTTTATCTGATTAATCCAAAGCAATATGTTACTTTCAAAAAATATTTTCAACTGAATATACATGCCAGATACTTATTTTCAAAATGTCTATAACTTTATAGGAACTATTTTTAGTGTGTGACTTTCTTTCCTATGAGAATTTTTCTATGTTCATTTCAAAGCACACACAGAAAGATGTCCAGGACTTTGGGTGTCTGGTATAAAGAGGCCTGATGCTCTTTATTCATGTAATGACTATTTATTGAGCACTTACTAAGTGCCAGACACTGAGGGTACAAAGGGGGTAAAACAGCAAAAGTGTGGGCCCCTGTGTTACTTGCATTCCTATGGGTTAGCAGACAAGAAGCAAATGGATCCATCATAGGGTGTATAAGAAGGGGATGCAAGCTGTGGAAATGGCCACAAGGGGAAAGTGGCCTGAGGAGACCCAGAGATGGGGTGGGGTTTGCAATGATAGGTGGCCAGTAAAGCCCTCACTAAGAAGTGACAACTGAACAAAAGTTCTAAGGAGATGCTGTCATTTGGACTTGAATTAGTCCCAGTCAGCTGATTGCATTGCTGGTGCTGTCTCCGAGGATATCCTCTCCTGTGCCCTATACTTGAGTGTTCTCTCTGATGCCTTACATTCATTTTACTTTTATCCTCACCCAAGGACATGCGTGTTGGTTTTAGAGACAGGGGAAGGGAGGGAGAGAGCAAGGGAGAGAAACAGATGTGAGAGGGAAACATCAACCAGTTGCCTCTCATACACGCCCCATCTGGGGACCGAACTGTGATGGGGACTCGAACCTGTAATCCTTTGGTGTATAGGATGACACTCCAACCACCAGAGCCACACCATCCAGGGCACATTATTTTATATTGTGGGGGGGAAATGTGTTCTGCAGAACATTGAGCTTATTAAGTGAAACATGCTGTGAATATTTTTTAGAAGACTTCCATAAATATCCCAAACCGTACCTTAACAAGAAATTTTTGTAAATGTTTAAAAGTGTAAAAGAAAACTTTTCCACTCTAAAAACAGTGTTTTTATTAATTTACTAATTAACACTTTTTTTTTCTACTTAGCACTTCAAGAGTTGATTCAATTACAGTTTATAGTATCTTAATAGTGTTTTAAAGTGAGTTGGTGTTGCTTTGCTCAAAACATTGCAAATTTTTTTGCCCCTGTACCTTCAGTTTATATGAAGTATGTCCTTTATTTTTACTGCCAGAACGCTCATTGAGAGTACATGCAGTACTATTACTCAGCGATGGAACTGCGACTAATCAGAGAAATACTAGGCATGTGTTTGCTTCATGGTCCCAAGGATAGACTTAATTGAGCACCTTTTTATTAGTAACATGGAGGTAGTTGTTATTTGGCTCTCAGCTTAGAAGTAAAATACATTTTCCTGTCTATTCTGAGTTCAAAGGCTGCATTTGAATTGGCTCCCCAAATATTGTGATGATTCTTTCTCTGGAGAGGTGCCCACATTGCTCTCCATGGTAATCATATAAGAGTAACCAATCAATTTAGGATCATTAGGAAAAGGACATATTCGTATTCAACCAAAAATTAGAACCATGTGAACCATAGATTTCCTAAAATCATAGACAGTCAGATACAGATTAGGAAAGAGATAGCAAAATGATAGATTTTTTACCAAAGACATGTTCTCTATGAATAAAATAGCCTTAGAGGAACACAACCGACACAATATTAAGTCTACTTATATTTAAGGTGCAGTAGAGAGGAATTCTCAGAGAGCAAACTGTCATTCCTCAGCGTTGCGCCCTTGCTGGTAGAAGCCACATGAAAAGAGGGAGGAAGAATTTTTTTTTTGTCAGGAGTGGGCAGTGTCACATTTCTCATGTTTTTTAACCAGTAACATTTTGAAAAATTACTTTAGAATAAGGATTTCTCTTATGGGGGAAGCTGTAATATTAGAAAATAATTGGGAATGACTTACACTGATATTTGTAACAAGTTGTATGAGATCTCTCGAATTATATTGCCAAATGTAAATGCCTGACTGCCGTTCTGCTGGTAATATTGGCCTTCTCTGTGAGTCACAAACCCCAGTGTGCCCGTGCTGGTAAGTGCGCGGGTGCACTCAGACTCACAGGGATAGGGGACCATATGTTTTCAAGGTTCACTACTTGGAATTCTGAATTGTGCTCTTTCTTGAACTGGATTTTTCCTATATGCACAGTAGCATGGGGCAGTAATGATTAAAATTTCTTTTAGTGTTTCTCATCCACCAGAAAGTTACATATTCTATTTCTGGGGAGGCAGCATGTAAGATCAGCCTTTTGAATGGGGCATGTTGTTCAATCTAATTTTTTAGATGAATAAAAAGAGACCCCAATACACTGTTAACTACACATAGTCAGGAAATAAATAATAGTAGAGAGGAGAATGGATACATAAGTGAATGCTACGGTGAGCTTTTCCACAGATCGAAGAGTATAAAGTTCAGGGAAGAGTGAAATCAGTGAAAATTGGAGAAAGGCTCTCTAGAAGAAAATAAAACTTGTTCACCTCAGAGGCCTGGGGCTTGGGGCACACATTGGAGATGAGAGCCACATGAAGAAAATCTTGGAGGCAAAATCAGGCAGTGTGGCTGTGTTCTAACAGGCTGCCGCGTACGAGTGGCATCACCGGGAAATCCTGTGAGACGTGAGAGCAGAGACTGCGTGTGGGGAGCCCATCGGGAGGCTGTTGCAGTCTTCACAAGCTTGTTTATTCCCCTTGCACTTTACTCTAGTTCTTGGTTAAGCTTTGCTTAACAGAGAAAGTATTATCGTTTTTTTCTTTTCGCCTGCTTTTGCTCTCTGAATACTGTTTCCCAAAGTGTTTTTCCCAGGCTGTGAAGAGACACTGTGTGAAAAATGGGTAGTGGTTTGGTAAACCCTGGGTGAAACAATGCTAACGGCTTCTTTACCAGTAATGTACGTCACTAATGAACTGAGGCATGTTGTGAGATTCCTGGAAGGGAACTGTGTCATGTGGCATTTCCCTAAATACATTTGTCCACAGAACTCTTTTATCTTAAAGCACTGCTAATGGGAACAGTGTTTCTTGGACATACTCATCAAATGGTGGATGAGAAATCACTGCTGTTCCTTTAGAACTTTAAAAATAAAGACACAAAGTGGTCAACACAGACCTATAAACTGAAATACCTTCCCAGTTTAAGAGGCAAAGAGGCCAACTTTTTTCAGCATATTCTCAAGTACTGAAGTATATGTGAGTCGATCAGCCACTGACCAGGAGGAGCTGTTCCAACTCTAATTTTAACTTGTCACCTTGTGGCATTGTACATTCCCACATACTGCAAAGAGATTGCTTTGTACACAGACTTTTCCTACTTTGACAAGCAAGAAGGGATCACAGGCACCCTCGCCCCCGGCTTATAGCCCATTTGCTGAGCTACTGCATGATGAAGATGGGCTCCCCAAACCTGCGCATCCCCTGGCTGAACACTGTTGCACCTGTGGTTTAAGACGGAGGATTGCTGCTGCCCAGGGTTAATTCACCTCCTGGTGCAACCTGTTTCTCTCCTTGTCCCTTCTTTATTTACCAGGACTGGATAGCACTTGTCTAGTTCTGTGGCCAGGGGGAGCCACCTCTTTGTAGCCCTTGGTGTCCATGAATCAATTTGTATTGAACCACTTTGTTTGACAATCCTTGGGGTACACTTGTGTATTTTGGGCTGTTTTGGTGCTAGCAAAATGGAATGCTCTGGAGGGCAAACTTACATTGTTACCTAAGGCTGATTTATAGGACTTTTTTCTGGAAGGCTGAACTTGAAATGATTTCTCTTTAAAGATTTATTAAAAGATCAATTGTCCTCAATGAGTGGTCATTGCCAGTGAGAAATAAGCACTGTTAATACGTCTGTGGAAAGGAGCATTGTGTTATAAATACAGTTGGTCTTCATTGAATAGCAGTGACTGACTGGTTTATGGATGGCCCAAGAGAACTGAGGCAAGTCCTATGGGAACTGGACTGACTGAAAATTTAAAAATGCTTGGATCTCATTGTGTTTCTTGTAAGAATCATATTGATAAGACAGTCTTGCCCTGCATGCCGTAGAGGCATAGACGGCCACAGAGGGAAGGCGCATATGGCTGGAGTTGGTTAAACAAGGACAGCGCTAAGGTGACTTTGGCAGGCCATTTAGACTTTATTTCAGTGAAAAAAAAAGAAAAAGAAAATAAAATCATCAATAGAATGACAAAAAGTCTAGTTTTTATGAAGACCTTGAAAATTTGATTTCAGAGCATTTTGCAGACCCTGTCCAGTTTGCTCTTTTTGTACTCTTGTTTCATTATAATATGTTCTGCCACTTATGTTTCATTCTGTTGATTTACAGGAAGTCTGTCCAAAAGGTATCCAGTGATGTAATGTGAAAAATAGAGACTTTTATTGAAGAAGATACAAGAAATATTGTACACAGGACAATGACACCTCAGTCCCCTTTGAAGTAGACACCTTGGAACCTCACGCAGTTCTCTTAGTTGCTATCAGCTGACCTGTTGTATTTTCCTGAATCTTATCAACAGTCTGAAATTTCTTCCCTTTCAAAGGTGATTTTAGTGTTGGGAAAAGCCGGAAGTTGCAGGGCACCAAATCTGGACTGCAGAGGGGCTGAGTCACCTGTGATGTTTCACCAAAAAAACTCTGCATGAGATGTGATGTATGAGTGGCCACATTGTCATGATGAAGCTGCCAATCACGAGTTGCCCATAGCTGCAACCTTCTGAACCATCCAAATAGTTCCCGCAGAGTAATGTTTAAGCTTAATGCAGAACTTGATGCAGATTCATGGCTCTGCTTGCTCAGTCATTTTGAATGTGATGGCCACACAGTACACATGCTCACTCAATCACATTTGCCACACCCCTGACTAGTACAGTGAAGTCATCATTGTTCACACATGCACGTTCTAGTCCATTCTCCTTGGCTGCCAGGTTACATAGATGTCACAAAAACTGTTACACTAACTATGGCTGGACTTTTTCTGGACAGACCTCATATTTCTTTCTTGTAAATTTTATGTTGTAAAATTTAAAAGACTGGAATGAGTTGTATTTATCAGAATTCCAGCATTTGGTACTAGACCTTGAACAACCAGTTACTTAAGAAGTGGCTCCTTAGGATAGGCAGTGTAAAGCAGTGGTTAGAAACACCAGTTTTGGGGCTAACTCATGTTTAAAATCTCAACTCTGCTGCTCCTTATTTCCTTTCTTATTTGGGGCTTGTTGCTGAACCTTTTCAGACGGTTTTTTCATCAATATAATCCAAGTATTAAGGCCCATCTTATAGTGTTGTGAGGTTTAAATGCTATGTTGTATTTAAACACTTAGCACAATATGCTGTGTATGACATTTAATACTCTGTGAGTTATAGCTGTTATCATTAATCAAAGTAACTTTGCCTTCTCTCCTGTAGAGCAGGGAAAGAGATGAACTATTTATGCAGTCATATGAGGGTAGAGGTAAAGAAAAATTTGGCATTAGAGTTATGTGCCCAAATCACTGAAAATTCACCTGGAACTTAATAGAAATAGCAACTATCTTGGCAACTAAGAAAGTCCCAACTTCCTTAAGGAGAGAGTTGTGTTCTTGAACTGTGGGGACAGTGGGAATGCAGTTTCTAATCCTCTGCCTCTCTCTCCTAGGCTTAATGTGCCATAAGTTTATTTCCATTTAGAAATGTTCCTTCAGAAGGAGGGGGTAATGGAGCTCTCTCTCACTTCCCAAAGAAGTAGTGCAGAAAGAGGGTGCACAGGTGGCAGTTTGAATAAAGTATTCTGTGATACATTTTGCTCTAAAATCCTAACACTTTTTATGTGTTAGTCATTCTTTCATTGAGAAAAAATGACCATGTCTCCAGTTTTACTCTGTAATCAATACATCCCTGAGCACAGAATCCCAGTGTGTTCCCCAATGTGAGGAAATGCTGTGGGACCCCAGGGTTTCCGAGTAAGGATGCCAACTTCTCTTTATCTCATTTCTCTGCCCTCAGCGATTGAGCGAGGAGTCTGTACTCTTCTTTTTTTCCTAGATGACCACTGACAGTCCTGAGAACTGAAGTTGATATTGTCATTCCCTTGAGATCCTATCACCGGAAACAAAAATAGTTTTGTTCATGTATTTCCAGACTTATTAGACTATAACACCTGTATTGAATCGACTTTAGTTTTCATGCCATCTGTACCATCAACAGTTTTGATTCAATTTTATCACTAATAATGTTTGGTTATACTTATTCATAAAATACATAGATAGCTGAGGCCATCTAAAATTTTCTGTGTGTGCTTGGATCTGTATTACATGCAGATTGGGGGATGAGCCATATGTTTCCTGGTTTAATAAGAATTTCCAGGAGGTCAGTCCAAAAGAAGCCATGAGTATGAGTGAGGGCACCATTTTCCCCAATAGTTAATTAAACCCAGGACAAGAAAAAAAAATTCAGTTTAGGAATGGGTTATATTCTATGAGTTAGGAAGTTAGTGGTTTGGAGTCCTAAAAGAACTTTCCCACAAAACAGTGTTATTATAGGTGAAGGTAGGCTAACCCATTAAAAAGATATAAAAAATTCCTTGACACTGCCTACCCTGAGTCCCTTGGCAAGAATGTCCTGAGAACTTTTTTCTAAGCTTTGGAATATGCAAGGAGTGAGGTGGGTAGGAAAGAGGAGAGGCGCTTGAGTTTACTTTGAGTGTGGAGAGGGAATAGCTAGTCTTGTGGCAATAAAATTGATGGAAGTGGAGAAGGGCATATCAGCTATCATTGGGAACCCTCTGCCTGTATGGAAGTGTGTCTCATAAACACTTGGTCCTGGAGAGCAGTGTTGATTCCTTGGGCAGGTACCTACTATTACAGTGATAAGAAAGCAAACTAGTGAAACTGATGGCGATGGCTTTGCTGTAAGACATGAAAAATACTTGACACCACAATGTTGTAGTGACGCTAAAGGTTGCCTCATCACTTGGTTCTTCTACAATGTTCTAAGCAAAGTTCAAAGCACATAAATATGAAAATTATCCTGTGCTGACTCCTCCCTTAGTTGTTTCTTTGGTATAAAGTTTAATGAGGTTTTTCTATTCTAAGATAATTATTTTTTAAAATAGTTTATTTTTATTGTAATGTTTTCCCATTACCATTTATTCTCCTTACACCCTCTTCTACCTCCACCCATCCACCTCCATGCCCCTCCCCACTGCAGTCACCACACTACTGTCGGTGCCCATGAGTTCTTTTTCCTTTTTGTTCCATCCCTCCACCTGCTCACTCTGGGCTCTCAGCCTCTTTATCTGTGAGTCTGTCTCTATTTTTCTTGTTAGTTCAGTTTTTTTCATTAGATTCCACATATGAATGAAATAATATAATTCTTAAATTTCAGTTCTATCCAGTGATGAGGAAGGAGGGTGAGACAACATTATTTGAAATGGAAAACAAACCCTATATAGTTATTTGCTTATAAAATTATTTTTTGTTTGCTTATAGTCCACTTAACCTGTTAAGTTTAAAATGAAATCTCTGAAATGTTCTTCCTTGGAAGGAGTAATGAGGAGAATAAGGAGTAATTCTTTGTTCACAATCAGCTAATTATGCTTTAAATTTGAAATTTAAAACAAAATCCCCCTTTACCCTCAACTGTGTCATACTCTTCTCCAGAAGGAAAGGATTTATTGGACATTCTTATGAAACTCACTGGAATGCTTGATTTTTCCCATTTACATGAGAAAATCTGTGTTCCCTTCCCATGGAATGATTCATCTGTAGTAGCCCCAGTAGGCTAGTTGTGTGATTAAGCCAAAAGGTTTGTGGATCTTTAATGCAAGCAGAATCCCTTTTTTCCTAGCAGATTTATACCACAGAAATTGAACTATTAAAATATTAAGTATGCAGTTTTTCTTGTGAAAAGACATTTTATGTTGATATTGTTTCATTTTTTTTAATGTAGTAAGATACAACACCCAGCACTGGTGTATGAACAGACATTTTGAACTGAATTAATTATCTTCTATTTTAGATTTATGTTGAAGTATTATTACAATTGAAAGTATTATAGTTACTTTCATATGAGTTAAAACTCAGCTGTAACAATTCATTGACTAAATATTATGATGGTAGTCAGCTTTCAGTTGGAAGTGTTAATTATTCACCTCATAATGCACTCATAAAAAAGATTTACCAACAGTCTCCTAGGAGTAGAAAGCATATTGTCTCCTGGCATATTTTTCAAACATGCCTTCCCTGCACTCCCTGTACAAGGTTAATACACTTTCTCTTCTGTGACATTCAGAAAGGCTGTACATACTCACATGATTGGATGTGTCATTCATTATATGTTAAAAAATGATGTGTATTTTTCTTCAACTTAGTGGTCATCGGAAGCTTTATTTAATTGGTTTATGGGTTAAAGGACATCTTGATTAATCAAATACAAAGAGATAATGTTTTTATGTGTTTTTGTACAGCAAAATGCATTCATGCTGTGTTTTATTTAATGGTTATTTTCCTTACATTCTTCTAATAATTTAAAACTTAACAAGTAAAATTTTTTTCACATTATATTTGTATATGGTCATTAGTGTTATGATATTATTACTCGAAAAAAATGTTTTGGACTTCTAATCTAGTATTTTGGATGCTGTTTTGAATCTGTAATCCAGAGATAGGGCCAGGGTCTCAAGTTGAATTGTCTTGCCATAGTCATACTACAGTCAGGTCTAGGTATGTGCTAGGGACAAAGCCAAGTATTTCCAAGTACAATGTCAAATCTAAGATTTCCATGGCCTCATGCTACCGTTTCTTTTTCTTGACTCCAAAACTTACCACTATTTTTTGTTGGGTTGCATTATTTAGGTACTGCTTCCCAGTTATTCAGAATGTTTTTCTAAAACTGTCTTCTTTTGTTTGTTAATTTCAGGCAATAATTATAATGATTCTTCTTAAGTTTGGCATGCATTCTCATCTCCTTTATTTTCATCTGAGATTCCTGTTACTGGAGGTTATTTCTTTTTGACTCATTTTAAAAAATGGGTTCTTAGTGATGTTTTAAAATGAATGTATCACCTTATTAGGAGTTTATTTTTTGCTTCTTTGCTTTTTTACTCCACTCAGCTGGTCCAATTTATTTTTCTTCCTTTCGTTTCCCACTTTTTAAATATTAATATCTCTTTCCTTTTGATTACAACTCATTTTCTGCCATGTTTGAAATTCCCTGCTTTTCCATGCAGTCTATCTTCATATCTACCTTTTTTTTCCTTTTCTATTATTGTTGTTGTTATTATTATTTAGCTTCTATTATTGTTATTATTTACCTTCCTTTTGTTGGCCACTTAAATTTGTAATTCCCATATTTTGTGAAGGACTCTGTCAGTCTGCCTATTTTCTCCAGTGACAATGCATCTGTCTTGGCTCTTTGGGTACCTACATGACGTAAACCAGTGTGACTACTCTGAAGTATAGGGTTTTGTTCTCATCTCAGAGACTTTTAGGCCACTGAGTCCTAATGGGGTAGACCCTCTTGTGAGCACAGCTATGGCGATATCATCTGGTCTAGTTCCCACAGGACCGGTGTGTAAGCAGATTTGGGTGGTACCTGATGACAGTGTTATCCCATTGTCCCATTACTGTTAGTTACCGTGATGGCAACTTATGGTCAGGGTTTGGGAATTCCTACAGGAACCCATTGTCTCAAAGAGGTTAACAATTCACTTAAGATATTTGTTGTTGAGTTAGGGTTTCACTGGTAAGGATTTCAATTATTAAATAAGTGGTAGAAAAGAACAAAAGCCAATAAATGTTGTCAAGGACAATCCCTTAAAATCTGAAAGGTAGCTTTATAAATCCTTTTACCACTTTGTACCAAGTATCCTTTATTTTGATCTAAAGTGAATTCCAGTATTTGCCCTTACAAGATATCTTGTCATTTTGTTCCAACCCTTTTTAATGAAATACAACCTTCCCATCTCTTCTCTGATTCTGTCATTTGACTGCTCCTACTTAGTATGGCCTGGTGAATATAGGCATTCATCTGGGGTTATTCCAAGAGTTAGAGAAGTTGCAGACAAGGTTTGTCACTTCTTTTAATTTGCTGATCTCCCATGCATTGCACAAGATTTGAGCGTTACCTGAAAATGCAGCCCAAGGGATGGGGCCAGGGCCTCAATCTGAGTTGTCTCTCCACAGTCACTCTTCAGCGAGAACTCGGTTCACGCTACGAACAAAGCCAAGGATTTTCAATTTCAATTTCCGCAAGCGTGGCCAAAACGTTAAATGCGGCAGGGTAAACTGGATAAAATGATTATTACACATAATCCCCTTCCATAAAAATATTTTAAATATGTATAGAATATCATTTATTGTATAAATATATGTTAAATATATATCAACATATATTTAATAGATTAAAATTAGAGAGTCAAAGCTCAACATTTCCCCTAGAATAAATTCAACCCAAGTTAACATACTGTGTTAATTTGATACAGGATATTTGTTTACCAATATGTGACTATCAGTAATTAGGGAAAAAAAAAGTTAATGACTTCAGTGTAAATGACCTCATTAATGTTAGAAAGTATTAAGTACCTCACTCACAGCAGTGCAAAATTTTTAATGTTTTTTGTTTATTCAAATGATTAATTGGAAATTCATTTGTATTTGGTTAACTGTTTTAAAGTAGAAATAGACTTCTGATAAATAATAAATGCCAGAAATAGTTTTCATAAGACAAACCTATAAGAAAGCAGTACTATATTGTTAGTGCTCATAGTGGTTGAAAGATGTAATTTTATGCAAATACTGGACCGTTGTACAGACATGAATATACCTTCAAGCAAAGGGGTAAAGAGTGGCTCCTGGAACAGACAGTAAAGTTCAGGAAGTTGCAAGTGTGCTGTGTCATTCTAACGAATACTTAGCAAATCAACATAGATCAATTTTCTGGGCATTATGAATGTATGTTAATAAATCTCTCACACACTCACAAACTTAAAAAATGTATTTATATCCAAAGTTGTCTTCAGACTATAATGATGTTTGTGATGACTTGAGTAAGTGCCTTACCATTCTGGAGCCTACTGTGTTGAATAGCAATGGTTATACCCACGATTTAGGGGGTTTAGAATGTGGCTACCACTGAAAGAGGATCTGAACTGGTGATGAGCAGTGCAGCCTAATGGATGTCCCACGTGTAAAGCTAGTCAGCCTCCATTAAACCTCACTTTAAGAAAAAAATTAGTATATTTTCATTCCTGGATACAACTTAACTCAATTAAAAACTACTCCCTATCTTCATACTGCCACCTGTATGGATGATACATAATGAGTAGGTGGGGATTTAAAGAGATGTATTCAATTTTGAAATTATTCACTTTATGACCTTTAAAGAATGTTTGTGTCATGTGGTAAAACAACACGTTAACAGTGAAGAGCTTCAAATTTAAATCCCTGATCTTCCCTCTAAATTGCCACACATTTTATCTTGCTGAATTATATGATGAAAGAATATTAACAGATATAATTATTAGCTTTAAATGAAATTAAGAATGTACAAATTTATTGTAACAATATCATATATTTGAAAACCTCCAAAACTGATTTTTGCTTTGAATTTTGATTCTTCCATGTTACCACATATGTATCTTGTTTTTGTTGTGCAATAGATGTTTTTTCTTCTGGAAGCTTTTTACCATATATAGTTCTTAGAATTTGCAGTTATTCACACATTTAAAAAAACAGTGACTATATGGTATTGTGGAATTACCATTTTATTTCAAGCTGGCAGAGAAGTATTTAATGTGTCGGGACATTAAACAAGTGACAGAAGAGTTCCAGATGACCATCAAAGTGATGTTTAAAATGTTACAAGTCTGAGTTTATAATCCTCACTTGAGTTTAAATTACTTCGAGGTTGGAGGCTGTGCACTGTGCTCTGTACCTTAGTGGTTGGTAGGTAGGAGTGCAGTGTGTGTGTGGTCTGAGTTTGTGTGGACGTGATCTGCATTTAATCTGGGGAAATTAATTCCCTAAGCTGCTGGCAGGCAGCATGTACTTGTTAATTATTCAGGTGGATGACAAATGCAGAGCAGAGGTTCTCGCAAAGACAAAGTTTGTCTGATGCATGTTTAGTAACTGATAGGCCTGACATTCTGTGGTGTCTTACTCAGTGCTAATCCTAAAAGCTGCCTGGTGAGATGAACGCCCATCCTCCTATTCTCGGCAGAGGAAACAGAGATCTGAAAGAACTTCATTATGGCAATAAATCCTGTGCTGCACGGTATTCTTGGCGAAAAGGTATTTTGTCCAGATGAGTAACAGCGGCAAGCCAGGACGCTGGTGTGCTAAAGCGAACAGAGCCTTCCACTAAGGCATGGCCATTATCTCTTTTCTGTCGCGAGGTTGATTCCTGCTTAATTTTATGGATCTAGTGGACATAAAGTAGGGACCTTCAAATTAAACCAGTAGCATGCCATTGACAGTGCTGTGGTTTGTTGAGTTTTAAGTGGGAGGGAAACTTGCCCCTTTCCCCTTCTAATCTAACATGGTTAGGTTTAGAAAGCTTTCCCTGCATCCCCATGCCAGTGTGTTTTATTAGAAGGAAAGATTTCCCATGGGAATCTTGGCGTTATCTTTTTAAAACTTTTAAAACTGCCCTTCTCTCACAGCCCGCCGGCCCCCTTTCTGCCATTGCCAAGTGAACCGTGCAGACTTGGTTAGGTCAGCTGGAAAGCACGGCGTGGCCGGTTCTTGGACCTGAGTTGTCCCAATGGCACTTAACTCCTCCAGCGTGCATTCCCTCTTGTGAAACCTTCAGACTGGATTGACGTGATGCCTCAATCATAATTTAGCCAAGCCAGTTCAGTTTCCAAAAACTCGAGCTTGCTTTTGGACACTAAAAAGAGGCAGTGTGGTTAGTGAAAACTGTGAATAAGGTTAGTCCTGAATTATGAATCGGTAGCTGAAGTTCCCAGCTGAGGTCTTGTCATGAGTCAAAGCTGTGGCCTTGGGTGTGTGACTTTGCCTCATGGGGTCTCATTTTCCTCAGATGGGAAATGATACAGTTGAACTAAATACATAATCAAATTCTGTGACTAAATTATTTCGCTTTATTTTTTGTCATTGTGAGCTCATGCCCATGGTTTGGCAATCTTAAAATCAGCAGTTTGTAAGATCAAGAATTCTTTCAGTTTCTGTCAGTGTAAACATTCTAGAAGGCAGAATGTTTCATCACCTTCCATGGTGGTCATTCATGAGCAGAAAGTGTCCTCAGCAGCTCCTCTAAGCTTAGCTCTGTAGCTTGTTATCTTAGTGTTTGAGTATTTGATTTACTGCTGAGTAATATTTTAAATGTCTCTTTGATCGTCATCTGGAACTCTGCTGACACTTGTTTAATGTACCAACGCTTATGTTAACTACTTTTCTGCCAGCTTGACATAAAAATGGTAATGCCTGCGTATCACCAAAACCTTAATAAAGAAATAAAATATTACTGGCACCTGGAAGACACTCTCGTGTCCCTTTTCCTTTTCGCTCTGAGAGTAATTCTGTCTCCTGACCCCAGAGATTGCTTTTTTTCTGTCCTTGAACTTTATATAAATAGAATCATATAATTTTTATTCTTTTGCTTTTGATTTCTTTTGCTCAACATTATGTCTGCAAGGGTTAGCCACATGGTCGATATGTATTATATTATGGTTTCAATTTGTAATTTTCTGATGACCAGTGAAGTTAGTATCAGCTTTTATAAAAAACCTGTTGAAGTGTTTTGCCCAGTTGTTTTCTGTTAGGTAATATATCTGCCTTTTAAAATTAATCTACAGGAGTTCTTTATATATTTCAGATACAAATCTTTTTGCTGCATACAAATATCTCACCCACTGAATCTCTCATTTTCATTCTTTTAATTGTCTGTGGGTAAACAAATTCTTTAATGAGTGCAAAATTTATAAACTTTTTCTATTTAGAAATATTTGGGTCCTATTTAAGAAGTTGCCTTCTTCAGCATTTTGAAAGTGTTTATATGTATTTTCTTTTAAAAACCTTTAGATCTGCAACCCATCTAGAGTTACTTTTTGTGTATGGCGTGAGGTTGGGATCCCTACAGTTGTCTAAACAACCCAGCACCACGCATTGAGATGGCATTGTCTTCTAGCATGTGTCTACCCGGTGGTATCGCCTTTGTCACAAGTCAGGTTATCATGGGGTGAGCCCAAGTCTGATTTTAACATCAGAATTTTGCATACCATTCTTTTACATTTATATGGGATTACAGAGTCCGTTTATAAATGGCAGGTGTCTGACTGACCCGGAGATGATGGTGATGGTGGTGATGACAATGGTGAACACCACACACTGACTACCTCCTTTATGGTAGTACTGTGCAGGGCGCTTGGCTTATTAACTCATTTGAATAGTGAAAATGACATTTCTAAGGAACCAGGACTCAGACTTGTCATGGAGGTAGTAAATGGGCGCAAAGTGGATTCTAGCCAAGGTCTAATTTCAAGGTCTATTTGAGCCTGAACTATTGAACTAATTTAAGACTGTGTTACCTAAGACCAGTTCTACACAATTTAAATTAAACCTATTTAATTCTTTAAAAATAAATTAAAAAATTGGCTTATCAGAATAGACTTTTTATATTTTACCTAGCTTGTTATACACAGGTTAAGACTCTTAAGTGAGACTGATTTAGAAATGAAATCAGCAAAGACATGTCAGTTTGCAGTGGCCCCTCTTTTCCCTCAAGAGTGATGAGACAGGAAAACGGGCATTTTGTTCTTTAAGTTGTCTGAGCCTCAGACCAGTTGTGCAGCGTGTGTGCTGTGCAACGGTGCCCAGCCACCGCTGGTGAATGAACGTCAGTCTATGTTCAGGCAGCCAAGCCCCATACCTGTGAAGCTGTCTGTCTAGAGAAAGAACCTTGGGGGACTTTTTCTAGTTTACACAAAAGCCCTATAGGCAAGGTCAAGTCTAACTCAGTGTGGGTCCTCAAATTCTACCTGGAACAATGGAGGGCTCCCTGAGGGAGGCCCTGACAACCCACTCACCTGTGAACCTGCAGCATGTGTTGCTTGGCAGGCAAGCAAGGGCACCTCTGCCACCAGTCCCGACTGTGACTCTGCTCATCTTTGGCAGGGGCTTCTGTATCAGTAATAACTCACAGAAGGTTTAGTACCATAATTCACTTGGTACTAAATTTGCATATTTTTTACATACTTGCAGAATTCTGCATGTATTTCAGGGGACTCAAGAACTGGAGAATCTACACCATGGACCCTGTGAAGGCTAGGTTCAGGACCCTGGCTTTAGAATTCTAACTCACACGTAATACAGGAAAAATATGACTTGACTGTGAAGAATTGACACTAGGAGTGGTGAAACTTAGAGTCTGGATGTGCCTTGTGTAAAAGACACTGTCTTCTGTAAAAGAAATTACTTAAAATCAAATGATAACTAAATAGTATATATAATTAGTTCAAGAAATACACTTTAAGAGGACAAAGCATAGCATAAGAATATGTAAAGTTATATAAGATGATCTGAGGCCAACCAGGGGGTAGTGGGGAGTCTGCTGTAGGGAAAAAGCAAAATGGGAAGAACTGATATTTAGAAATTTTATAATTAATTATATATTTACCTAAGTATCTAATGATAACTGGTTTTAACTCTTTAAATAAATGCGGAAGGTCCCTAGCAGCCTAGCAGTAGCTATGTCTTTACTTGGCTTATACTCTAGATTCTTATACTTGCAACAATTCATGTCCAAACTCGGGAAAAAAACGAAATACTCAGCTAAAGAAATAGTTGGATTTCGACAGTCCAAGTTTCCCCCTGTTAAGGATTTGGTTTATGAGTAACTTATTCTACTAAGGACTTTCAAATATTTTGAGACAAGTATATGTAACCCCACAAATCCCAAGTCTGGCCTGAGTCACTTTTGTCCCTGTGGAAATGGCTGGGGCGTTCAGTGGTCTTAGTGAGTCTTGAGTCTTTTTTGGCCTGGGTTAAGGTAGGGGGTACATTTTACAAGTGACCTCCATCAAGGTTCTTTCCAATGAGGTGATTTTAAAGATTTTGAATAGAAGCTTATAATGAGAAGGTAGGTTTTCCTATTTTAAACATTCACTTCAGCTTTAAACCACCAATTTAATTTCATTTCCCCTGGCATTCAAGATACAAAGTTGCAGTAGAGAGACTTTTCTCTGAACCATTAATTAACTGAGCCGCTCTTTTTGAAAAATTTTAGTTGTGACAATCTTAAGACTTAATTTTACCTGGCAGAAAAGAAGCTTTCTGATGTATGCAAATAATTGGTATCTACAGAATCATTTCTTAATGTATAATACTTAAGAGCCTTTATTGCTTTATTTATAATAGAAAAACCCACTCAGACAATTGTACCTACACTTATAATCCAAGGGGTAAAATAAAAATTTTGGTGCATTAACTTTTTTTTCATTTGATGTCAATTAAGAAACAAAGATAATGCTATTACTTTGAACATTTCAATTAAAGGAAAACGTCGCAAATATGAATTATCTGGAAGATACGTCAATTTGAATCAGTGAACATTCTGGAACATAAATTACTTTTAGTGCATATTGTCCCTGGATCTAAATTTTACAGTATAAGCAATTAGGTTCAGTTTTAATAGATGTGGGAATTATTTTTAATGACACTATAATACCAGCTAAAATCCCGACCTCTGGTTTCATTGTATCTCTGCTGTTGATTGTAGACACGTGCGTCCGAAGTGCTGAAATGTGCATTTAGCATGAAGGCAAATGTTTACCTCACTCTGTTTTTTCACATTATTACATAATGTCAGGCTGAACTTCAAATGACCCTGAATTATCAATTATTCTGATTTACTGGATTCTTTATTACATTTGAAGGGTCATCAGTAAGGTAATAAATTGTAATGCAGTGTTCCCAGTTAAGGAGTATTCAGAATCATGTGACTAATTCTTTCTGAAAGAGCTGGACTCTAGATCAATTTCATCACACTCACCATCACCACATATACATGCACCCCCCCCACAGTTGTATACATATGCACATGTGTGCACATAGGAATACAAATATCATGCCAGTGTCTAACATTTGAGCATTTCAAATGCATACCAGTTTAAGCCTGTCCTTTTTCAGCCTCTTCTCAATTTCTAAAATGCCCTCTCATTTAAGAGCTAACTCAGTATTGGGACCATTAGCAGGTTTTAAAAGAGAGAAGCCACAAATCCATATCTTAAAAAATATATATTTTATATACATATGTAAAATACATAGAGGAAGAGAGCACAGATATATTTTAAACAAAGATATGTTCAGTGGGTAACATATCAATAGTAACTTAAAACAGTAAAACCCAAATAGAAAAGTGTAGCCCAGGGATTTGTTGATAGTATATGTAGCAATTGACAAAGTATTTTTAAAGGTCTTAAAAATTGTATCTTTAAACCTGTGTATACTGTTAGAAATTACATCTCTAAAGTAAATGCCTCATGAGAGGATGTGAACGACTCCCTGATCAGGTGTGAAAAGCGTTGCTGGTTGAGCCTGTTGACCCTCTTAGTGGAAAAAATACCTACAATTAGAGCCAGACTTGCGTTATGGGGTCTGGGCCAATACATTCACCCCTGTAACTTGCATTGTTATGCTTAATGTGACCAAATTTATGTCACCATCCCAATCCTCTCTGCTGAACTTCAGACATACCCAGCATCCTTTGTTCATGAATATCCAACAATCCCAGGCGACTTTCACTCCTAAACTGCTCTTTAGATCCTGCTGCAACCTGTTCCTCCTTCTCAGTTCTCTATTTCATTATATGGCATCACCAGTACCTAGTTTTATAGCTATAAATGGAGGCATCATTTTTGCTTCCCCTACCTTATCCTCTTACCTATGTTCAATCAGGCACTACACCACGGTGATACTACCCCTTAAATAGATGTCAAATCTGCACACATCTGCGTTCACACCTGCGTTCCCATGACCCGTCTCAGGCTGAATCTACTGCTTCTTTGTTCTCTCTTCCTGGAGTTTTGCCCACCCTCACCCCCGAATCATTCCCTGTATTACCACTTCTACGTGTGTGTGTGTGTGTGTAAAAAGCTATTTTACACAGCAATTTATTTTTCAGTTTAGCAGTCTATTTAGCAGATGATATGGACATTTATCAATATTAAGTGTTTACTTCATTTAATTATTTGAACAAAAATGGGCATTTTCTTCTAAACAAGATAGTAGTAGTAGAAGAACATCCCAACTATCAACACCTGGTGAGGGATGTGTTCCATATATGAAAATTCAGGTAAGGTATTGGGGATAAAATGTGACTTTTGTGTGCCTTGGTTCAGCAGTCCTGCAAATCAGACTCCAGGGACAAATGCAACACTTTTCCTGTTTTCCTGTAGGGGGATAAAATGAGAATTCATATAGCTACTCAGTCAGTCCCAGAAAGTGAGCTTGCTTCCCATGCCAGTGCTCTTCCCCTTGGGGGACTGGCTTTAGGTTGCAGAGCTCCTAACCCTTCTGCTTTCCCAGGAGCTTCACTGTCTTGAGTTCACTCTGCTCCACCTCCACCAGCCCATGTCAGGGTCTCACCTGGACGTGAGGCTCACAGCAGCTGTGCCATTGCACTGTGCAGACTCGCTCCCAGCCTCTAACACAATGCAGAGTTGAATTTATTCTGCGTGTTTAGGTTTTCACTAGTTTTGTTGTCTCTGGGGTTAAAAGGTGCTAAGTACCATTTATAGTGATGATCAATTATAGAGAAATAGCATCCTTGAAGATATTGCCAAAGAGCAATTGGAAAGATTTATTTGCACTGTGAAATTTTAATTGTCTTAGCTTTAGACTTTAAAGTTTTATTTTGAGGTCAGCCCTGCTCAGTCATGGAAGAGCAGGGATTTGGCTATGTTGAGTGTGTTGGTAGTTATGGAGGGACTTGGAATAGCATCATCTAGAGATTAGCTCCCACACATTCGGAAAGAAGCAAAGGGTGATTTTGTCCAGAGGCTCTTTCGTGTTTTGGAAGGGGGCAGGAATACAAATGACTGTCATATTTAGATTTACTTTGATGGAGACTGTGCGTTTTGAGCTCCAGCAGGGATGAATTGCAAGCAGAGCAGTATCGGGCATGTAGCTCCTGTGTGGCAGGAAGAAAGAAGGGGTACATTTAGAGAAAAGGAGAAAAAAATCTCACCAAAGTTTAAATATGCTGTTGATGAAAAGGACTCATGCTTATCCCTAAAGCCTTATGGAATCTGCCTAAGATAAGAAACACAGAAGGGAAAAGGCAAAGCTACAGAATCTATATGGGTGTCCACCTACCTTGTAGACTCACTGTATGTTGACCATTGCATCTCAGTGTATTTTTGTTCATTTCTGTAAATGTTGGAAGGACCTTGTTCTAGCACTTTCCCTTACCACAAGGTCCTTGGAATAGCAAGTCAAATTGGGCATTACTGCATGGCTTTAGTAGCATTCCAAAAATTTACTGAAGTGGGAGTTTTATAAATCCTGTGCTTGTTTTCCTTTTATGTTCCCTCTCCTTTGGAGGGCAGTCCCATTTCAGTTCATATGGGTAAAATCCATAAGTTACTGCTTTTGTGATTAAGCTTATTTGAGACTCCTTTTCAACCACACTGTCCCAGGTCAGAAGAATTTATGTGCAGTGAATGTGTTAAAAAGAAACCACAGATTTCTTCTGAGGCCCTTTTTATTTTTAAAAGCTGCTGAATATTTTAGTGAGAATATCTTACATTTCAAGAAAACATGAAATAAAAATACGTTAACTAGAGGCCAAGGTTGAAAGTTAGTGGCTTGTGTGCTTCTACTGAGATAGTCCTGGAGGCCAGTTGGCCAGACTCAGGAACATTTAGATCTGTTTCTGAGAGGAAGTGGTGCATGGCCATGAGCCACGTTAAGTTCATTAAGTGCAATTGCTACATGACACAGTTAATATGGTGACAGAAATAAACTCTTCAGTGACTCAATTCTAGTGGCACCAATTTCAACCAATTTATCAGATAATTGAGTGTGTTCTGCACTTGGGATGGATTTTAAAAATAGGGTGCCCATCTTTTGGTTTGTTTTATTTGACTTTGCAGGTACAGGCCATTTTATGAAGATGTGGCCGTGTGTTCATGAAGCAGATTGGCACTGGTAACGGGGTTTGTCTGTTGCTGGTGCTTGAGGGAAGCTTTACTAAGCAAACCAGGAATGCACTTAACAGATGATTTGTGATGTGGGAAAGATCTACTGTACTTGGAGGAAAAATATGCGTGTGCGTATTTACTTATAGTAATTTGTGTGCGTGTAAGAAACATAAAGGTTAAAACTCGCACATCATGACATCATACAAATTGGATTACAGTCGTATTTGTTAAAAGTTGAGATAAAAATCTATAGTGCATTTATCTATTTTGCAAGTAATCACATCACTCACGTAACCAGGTGACTCCGCTCTGGCACTTAGGGTGTTTGTCCAGGATCATTAACTTTTACCTCCTATAGAAGAGCCCCTCAAGTATGACTCGCTCCCTCCATTTTAAAGATGGGAAAACTGAGTAAAAAGAATATAGTGACAAACAGAGCAAGAACGACCACTGTGGCAGTTGTTCACACAGTCAGGCCTTTGGTCGTCTAAACTTAGGACTTGAAAAGCAACGTGTTCAGCCCTAAACTCATCTCCATGTTCCAAACTGTATATCCAGCTACTTACTGTTATTATTGCTACCTGGTTTTAACTAAATCTTTCAGTTAGATTATGTGGACTGCTAAGGCACAGGAAAAAACTCCTTGTTATAATGACTCAGGCAATATTAGATAAATATGCAGATATGTTACAGGACCGGGCAATGGGGTCAGCTAGTCCCGAGTCATAGCTGTTGATGCTCTGTTAATAATTCAGGCATACATATTGGATATATATCATCCTTTAGGAAAAAAAGTGTTCAAAACTATGCTCCTAAAATGATGAAGATGAAATATTAGTTGAAACATAATCTAGTAATGGCATGGGTCAGACCAATTGAGTCCTTGCTGGTTCATAGGACTAGTGTCTTTCCACATTACGCCCATTAGGGATGGGGAGAAAATGTCCATTGTTTATTTCTGGAAACTTGGATGTTGAAGATATATTGACTCTCTCAACTGTGGTTTTGGAGTAGTTACATAAAATAATGTCAGCCAAAGGTGGATGTGAGCCTTAAACACAGCACTTTCTGGAGACGGGGGTCCCAGACTGATTAACCCCTTTACGTCCTTGCAGTGTTCAAAGTCCCAAATTCATTTAAAAAAGATTATTAATGTTGAAGTACAGTTGTCTCCATTCCCCCCACCCCAGCTATCCCTACCTTGTACCCTTGATCCTACCCACCTTTGGCTTTGTCCAGGTGTCCTTTATACATGTTCCTTGACAACCCTTCCTCCTCCCTCCCCCATTATCCCCTCCCACCTCCCCTCTGGTTACTGTCAGTTCTTTATTTCAAAGTCTCTGGTTATATTTTGCTTGCTTGTTTGTTTTGCTGATTAGGTTCCACTTATGGGTGAGATCATATAGTGTTGTTAAAAATATTTCTTTATACTGATAACACAAACACATTTTTCCAAGATAGACTTTTCTTCCCCTTTGTAAAATTTTGGAAATTATTTTGCAAGAAATACTAGTCTTAATTTCTAAAATTAATGGACATTATTTTGAGGAAAGTATATAATTTTAGGGGAGTGAGTATATCCTTGCCTCTAGTTTATGAATTGGCTATCAAGATTGTCTCATGGAAATAAGGAAGAGACCAACAGTGACCAGAGGAGAGGGGGAGGAGGGATAAGGGGAGAAAGAAGAGGAAGGGTCTAGTCAAAGAACCTGTGTAAGGGATCCATGGGTGTGGTCAACAGGTTGGGTTCTGATTGTGGGAGTGGGGTATGGGGTGTGCTTGGGCAGGATGGGGGAGAGCTATGGGGGAAAAACTGGGACAACTGTAATAGAACAACAATAAAAAAGGAAGATCCAAAGAGAAAAAAGTATATAACAAAAATACAATAAAAATAAACTATTTAAAATATTTTCTTAAAATTACAAAATAAAGATTCTCCCATGGATAATAGCAGCAATTCAAAAGAAATCTTTGTTTCTATCTAACCCACTACCAAGTGCCACCGTCTCAGCTCAGATCCAAGTTTCCGATTCAGTGTCAGTTCAGCCCCGGTTTGTGAGCCATGCTGATCCTAATTGGACTACAGTAAAATTTTTGGGCTTACTCTTTTCAGATGTTTTAGCAATTAAAAAAATAGATAAATAGAAGGGGAAACAACTCATTGGAATAAGCAGTTGACTACTTTGAAAAAGTGGGAATATGACTGCTTCAGACTGCTTCAATAAGGAGTCTGCTATTAAATGAGAAAAACTATTGCTCTAAGCACAAGATAATGATGATAATCTGTAATTTTTAAAAATAATGTTATTTCCAGGAAATAATTTGAAAACGCAGGTGTTAATTATCTACTTACCTCGGGACTGATACGCAGGAAATCTAAACAATGTGTCTCAGCTCACACAATGCAATGTTACAAAACCAAGAATGCCATGGCATTTCCTAGCGTTTCAGGTGGGCTCCTTCTCCCTTCACACTGCATGTAAATGAATATCTTTGAATGATCTGAGAAAAAGTGTGTGTGTGTGCAAGTACACAAGCACATATTTGTTTGTTCTTAGTTGTATTTACCTTCAGGAATGGTTTGAGGGACCCTTGGCTATCCCTTCTGTTTGAGTGACACTGGCCATCAGGCTGTCACAGTGCCTCCGGGCAGACTAAGGGCTGCTGGGGGCTGCGCTCCATGTGCCAGGATGGAGCTGTGTATTTAACCAGGGCTCTCATGAACCAGGTGAGTTACCACGGGTTCCGTCTGGTTTCTTCCTCAGCGTCGCAGAGCTGCTCAATCCAAAGACCAAGTTAGACACCTAGCTGTGTCTTCATGCAGTATAAAAAAAATATTTTCTACAAGGTAATGAAAGTTTAAAAGGGTATGTTTACAGATTATCAAGTTGGCTTCCCATTTTATTTCCCAGTTTTCTTACATGGACACTTTTTGAGGTTCAACATTCTTTGCCAAGAATGGGCACGGTGCTGGTGTTGTGTTAAGTAGTCAGCAGCAGGGGCAGTGGTGAAAATGTAGATGCAGGCACAATGTGCTTTTAATTCTCAGAAAAAATAGAATGGATTCAAGATCAAATTGCTTTGTAAATTCCTATTTTCAGGACTTCTGGGCAGTGAAAGATGCCTGTCCTCCTTGTAGAACTGGAGAAGGGAAGTAAGCTGTCCCTCCATTCACTGGGGTCTAATTGAACTCCCAGTGCAATTGGTTTTATGCTGCTAGAAGTCTCGTAAGACAATTTTGTTCTATGGGCAAAAAACAAAACAAACGTAGTTTTGAGAAACCCAGGCCTGCTCATAGCTATTAGCTGTGTGTTTATTGTGCTAATGTGTTTTAAAACAAAATAAACATTTTGGGCAAACATCATAACTGCATTATATCCAAGCCAACTATTGAATTATAAAATGTAGCCTATGAGTTTTCTCTTAAGTACATTTAAGAATCTGCCGTGACAAATCAATATCAAATTGTGAACAATATTACAAGGACAAATAGAATGTTGTTTTTGACTGGTTTGTTTATATTGAAACTATATTATTTTATGTGAAGTATGTGTAATAGACCATTAGATTTGAAAACTCTGTGTTGAATATCATTTCTGACAGCCTTTTTTAGGGTCACTAAAATTCCAATAATTCAGTCTAGAATTGAAGTCGATTCCAGAGAAAAATTTAATATAGTCTGCTTGCCTGCCAGCTTCAACATAGTTTCAGAGCGTTGAAATGGTTTGACACATTGAAATATAAAGTGCATTTGTCATATCTATTGGTGGAGTATTTTATGCGATCGCATCTAACAAAGATCAGGTTAGAGTAAAACTTACACTGTTTTTTATGTGTTCGTGAAGAGGATTTTGTTTTATCATTGTTTACAGCCCTGATTTGATTTATGACAAAGTCCAATAAGCTATTCCTAGTAATCATAAAGAAGCACGTTGCCTGAGCCCCGTTTGAAATGCAGTGGAACATCTCTACAGCTCTGCGGTCCTGACCGTTTCAAAGACACGTAGGAAGGCAGGACTGTGTCACAAAGGGGGCCTTTCTGAGTGAGTGTGCAGTTAGCATGTAGTTTCAAATTTCAAGTCCAGCAAATAGAAATTGTGTAATTAAAAGAAATCTTTTAAACATTTGTACCTCAGTATTCTCGTCTTTAAAACAGGAGTACACTAATGAGCTTGTAGTGTTTTCTTTTTCAGCGAAGATTTAAGATGTTAAGTGTGTAACTCTAACTCAATGCTTACCACCAAGCAGTTACTTTCTAAAAATCTTTGTTCTTGTGGCTTCTGGGAATTACATTCATGTAATAAAATTCTAGTATTAGCATATGAGGAAATACTGATATGAGACTCCAGTATAGTTTCTTTTTCCTCCTCCCCTCTCCCCT
>PVIA01006753.1:0-92856 GCA_004024845.1 Tonatia bakeri
CTAGCAGGCCTTACTTTACTTTTCTCATATTTTATTACTTTTCTGATTTTACTCATCTTCCCATTTCCTGATGATGAATGAGGCTACATTCTTCAGCTACAGGTAGCCCCTGTCCCTGATCCACAGGTGAGCTCAGCCCCAGCATCAGGCGCTTGGTGATGTAGGGGGCAGACATGCACAGATGAATCCTTTCTCAGTCTCTCACAAGGAATTTACCACACTGCCCAGTTGGTTACCCTGGTTACAGCCCACACACTCATAGATTCATCAATAAAACAAAGCTCATTATTAGCCCCCAAAATACTTTTTGCTTTTCTCTGGCATGGAACAAATTATTCTTGCACTGAATTTGCTGCCTACTCATGCCCATCTCTTTTGGTGTCTCCTGTCTCCAGCTCCACTTTCAGTGTGCTCTCTCTCTCTCTTTCTCTGTACTTAACAGATTCCCAATCTGTGAAGCAATTAGCTGAGGCCAGGAAACAGCACCACAGACCTGCTTTGGGGGTTCAGACAACTGTGGCTAGCTTCTCTCCCAGATGCTGGCATACCACTCTTTTTCTTTAAGGTTGCTTATTTTTATTTTTTTAAATTTTAACATTTTTTTTATTGTTGTTCAAGTACAATTTTTGGCATATCACTCTTAATGAACCCCACAAACTCCCAGGCTGTGTGTTTCCAAAGCATGTATATTTTAAAGGGTTATTGATGGAACAACAAAATACCATCTAAGTTCAATTTCTTCTGGCTAAGAGAAATTTGTGATGTTAAGAATGAAAATAAACTATTTCTAAGTTTTATAAACATCAATTGTTTCAAGAGTCAGGAAAGTAATGCCACCAGATGAAGGTGACATAGGTCTCTATATTGTGTCAACAACAGGAGTCAACATCCATTTGACAATGTCTAAGACAAATTCTAAAAAGGACCAGATTCTGCCTATGAGGACATCAGTTTGTAAAATATTTTGAGTATTTCTGAGAGATGCACAGAAAACTGAACTTTAAGTCTATGCTAAGTATGTGTGCTTCTAATACATGCCATCACTGCCCAGGAAACAGATGTTTTGCTGATATCCCCTCTACAAGGCCTACATCCCAATGAACTCTGTAAATATGTGAACCCCTACCCCAGGCCAGAGCTGAATTTCTTTCCTCTTTCCCCAAGTAAAGCAAACAAGCCAACTGCTGGCATGGCATCAATTACTGGTACATTTCCAGTGGAACTGAGGTCTGCACGTGGGTTTGTGGTTTCTGCAAGGGCAGTGCTGTCCCTCTGCATAATGGTCTCTAATACATCCAGAGAAGGCACTTTGAAGTGCTGCCACCTGAAAGAAGCTGACAGTTCAGAAATGCTGCTGGAGCACAAGGAAGAGTAGCTCATTCCTGCCCTTGCTTCAGAGATTACTCAGCATGCTGAGATGTTAGCATCGAGAAATAAGCTGAGATGTTATATATATATATGTTATATATATATAACATCTCAGCTTATTTATATATATATATATATTATATATATATATATATATATATATATATATATATATCAGGGAAAAAAATCCCATAGCTCCAGCCCTCTCTTTTGGATTCTAGATATAAGCACTGAAACTGGGACAATGCATCTTTGCAGGAACAAAACCCCTGAGGCCCAACAAGCACTGTGCTTTTTGGACACTCTTGCTTTGTAATAAAAGTGATAGGCCAAATAAGGGCCCTTGGAAGTAGAAAAAAAAATTGAAAAGTATTTTTAGAAAGCAAATACCTAACCTAAACTTTCCTGATTTCTATTTTATTCTCTCCTATTCATTCAAGAAATTTGACTGTTCACGCACTGATGTTTGCATTCAGAGAAGTACTGCCAATGTTGGGCAACATCCTCTGTTTGAGGATGGATGATGCCTGTGGAGCGGAACACTTTGTCCTTGTTTTGACTGTTTTGCCTGATTCTGTGACCACCCAGTAACCCAGGCTTGTCGCTCACTGGACATTCTTCCTATTGGGTCCAGCCCTGGTCTGTTGCTCTACTGCCCACACAGACACATCCTAAGCCTTGGCCCTATGCTCTATAATAGGAACCCAGCAAAAGCAAAAGGTCTCAGAAATTTAGAAGGCATCATGAACGCATTTTGAGCATCTTCTAAGAACTACAGCCCTTTCTGTAGAAAAATGTTTATGAAAATACATATAATATTTGCATCTAAATTAACACAGTAAATGTACTTTAAACTAAAGCTCTAGTGGCCTGGTTTGGGTGGAGGGTGTCAGGCACAGGGGAAGTAGGACAGCACAAAATCCAGCACCATTGTGGTCACCAATTGCCACTGAGCTGCACAGGAAAAGGATCAGAGCCTTTGGTTGGCAAAGGAGGGCTGCTAGCTCTGGGTGGCAATTCTTCAGTACAACAGGACTCCTCTCACGGTGACCTTTTTTTTTACATGTATAAAAGTCTTTTAAAAAATAATTGTTTCCAAAGTGGTTTCAATGTGGTGATTACTGAACAAGAAAAAGGGGTCTGTTTAACAGCAGGAAAGCACTGCCACCTTCTGCTTAATGACTCCAGTGTTGAGAAGTGTGGGGACAGTGAGAAAACCATAGTCTAGGCTGTGAAACCTGCATCAATAATCAGGCATTTTTATGGAATGGGAAGAGGGATCTGAAGAATTTTGAGCAGAGACTGCCTCCATTTTTTTTCCCCCTAACATCAGTTTTGCAAGCATTCTGAAGATTGAGCTTGTACAGAAAGCAAAATGAAAAAGAATGTTTGGATTTCATTGCTGTGAAAAGGAGAAAAGAAGTATGTTGTGGAAGTTGGAGCTAAAGTTTTCCAGATCATTCTTTGTCACACTGAGGTTGGTCAGACTTGGGTAGTTCTGAAGTGAATTGATGAAGGCCTGTCAATATTTTGTGTATCAGTGATGAGGACTCAGCCCATAGAGCACCTGAATAAGCATTGGTCAATGTTAAATATGCAGAATTTGTCAGTTTGCAAACTGTTGCCTCTATGGTCATGTGGTACTACTGAGGCTCCAGGATGATAAAACAAAGTGTAACAGGCCATCGACACAAAAGTGCTCACTGAGGAGCTAATTTCTAAACAGTTTCAGACAATGGGGAAGCATCGGATTCACCCATGGTAAACAGTTTCATCTTGAAGGGAGCCATTTTTTGGTACTATAAACTGGAAATTAATGAAAAATGTATGCTTTCTGTGATAACTAAGGTAAAAGCTATTCTTGAATGACTTTTTAAGTAATTATTCACATTTTATTGACTTCAGATTATTATCCAAGGTGATTTTAATGTAATTTATTTTTAAGTTTTTTGTATGTCTTAAGGATCCAGAGATCAACTACACTTGTTTTCCTTCCTTTAAGTGGTGTACATTTCTGCCTTCCCTGCTTAAGAATTCTCATTCTCCAGTTTTGAGGCAAAAGTAATACTCTTTCCATTTCCCCAAATAATTCTGTTTTGACTTAGGTCAGCATAAATAGGAGTGCTCTTGAAGAAAGCAGTTGAGAATTTGATAGGTTGTACCACTATTAATCAACATCCAATGCCCCAATTTATCCAGGTATTGGGAGGACCCACTCCCCAACCCCTAGACATCTGAGTGGGTTATGTGACCTGCTCCAGCAGGTGAACTGGGGGTCAACCCATATCTAAACATTTAACTGCCAGTGTCAGACCCTCCAGAGGGATCTTTTGTTACCACAGTAACAATGGAAGCATGTGTAAGAGAGGTCCACCATAAGGTTGGCTGCTTGGTCACTATGATGAACAAAGCAATAAGCAGAGTCCCTCCCTGCCAACCCAACTGGTCATGGCATAAGCTAGAGAGAAATCTTTGTTGTTTTAACGACTGAAATTCTGGGAGTGTTATTTAGCACAATATAGCCTAAGCTGTTCTGATACAAAAAGAGTAATTAATAAAAATCACTACTAATAATTCTAATAAAACAACTAATAGTAATTCTAATACAAGATGCTATGGATTTGATGTATATAGTAGTCTGCTCTTATCTGATGCTTTGCTCTCCTTGGTTTCAGTTATGTGGATTCAGTTATGTGGTTTCAGTTATGTGGTCAACCTCAGTCCAAAATTATTAAATGGAAAAGTTTAGAAATAAATAATTCATAAGTTTTAAATTATTCACCATTCTGAGTAGTAGGTGATGAAATCTTGAGCCATTCCACTCCATCAAAACGTGGATGTGAATCATCCCTTTGTCCAGGGTCTCTGGCTGTATATGCTCTCCACCTGGTAGTCACTTAGTAGCCTTCTGGTTTATTAGATGGACTGTTGTGCCATTTCAGTGCTTGTGTTCAAGTCACCTTTTTTTTAAAACTTCATAGTGACTCCTAAGTGCCAGAGTAAACTATCATAGGCATGTAGAAATAAAAATAAACATAGTATGCAAAGGGTTTAATACTATGTGTTTGCAATTTCAGGCATCTAGTGGGGGTCTTGGAGTATATACCCAGTGGATAAGGGGGTCAGCTATACTATGTGTCAGACACTTAAAACTACCCTATGAGATTATTAAAATGATTCCAATTTTACAGATGAGGCAACTGAGATACTATGATAACTAAGTAACAAGATTACACAATTAAGAAGTACTATAAGGAGAGTTTGGATCTAAATGAATTTACTTCCTAGTTTAATTATTAAGCACAGTGACCTTCTAATAATACTCCAAGTGTATCTTCTAAGCATCCATGTCTGTGCCCCAGGGAACTGATGTTCTTGTCTAGAGCTCTAGGAGTTCCACCTTTGAGTCAATAATTGCAGCTGAGAAAGCCAGTTTTCTACTCTCCCAATACAAAACCTTATAGGAAGCTTTCCAAGTTGAACAAACATTTAGGGACTATATATTATGAATTAGGCACTCTACTTAGTGAATTTTACATATTTTTTTCAGTTATTTCTCCTTTAAATGTTTTCAGTTTATAACATTATTATCCTCATTTTATAGGGAAAAAATGAAGGACTAGGGAAGATAAGTAATATGCCCAGATTGCCCAGTTTGTAGACAGCAGAGGAGGAATTCACACTACTCTTGCTGACCTAAACCCCCCTGCCTTTTCCATTAGGAGAGAATTCATGAACATAAACGTAGAAAGTGAAACAAAACTCTGTGAAGTCAATTCTTTTAGGATGGGCTGGACCTTGGGCAAAGTTGACTTAGGGACTGTGAGGATTTCTGCCAGTTCTGGATTCTTGGCAGTCGGTGTGTGTCTCCTCCTGGCTCTTCAGAGCACATATTTGTATTCAGACTGGTAACCCAACAGCCCTAAACTGAGAAATACTCTGCCTGTTGTACTCAAAGGGGACGTGCACCACGGACTTCCAAATATGCCCCAAATGACATAGCAAAAACCATATGGCTCTGGGTTATTCTAAAGATTTCACCTTAAACACCCTAACTCTTTCCCTACAGAAGAAGCCTATGTAAGCACCAGGATTTTGTCCACTACACCACCCTGGATTCCATACCATTCTAATGAGGGTGTCAGTATGTGATATGGCATCTATTTTCCATCAATCCTTTACTACAGATCCTCTGCATTTGCATTTTCAAACTCCAAGTAAAAAAAATTTGTGAACATTTCATACTCTGCCCCTTAATAATATTACCAACTTGTCCATAAAGTTGGCATCACGATCAACTTTCCACTGCAATTCCAATTCACATTTAACATGAACACAGATTACCACAGAAGTACCAGTCAGACAGGGAGTCCTGGACCCCTGCTCTCCCCAGTCTCAAACATGTGATTCATCATTAAAATTCCTCCCACCAGCAGTGTCTTGCTCTGTTGTAAACACTGTGGATTTAATCTTCATATAGATAAGTGTAAAGCCTTGCCCTTTTCTTATCCTGAATTTGGAAGTTTCTTTGTGGAATGTTTCGAGCTCCTGACACCTCTCTCCCTTTGAAAACCTATCTTTGGGTTTTTTATACAGCACTTGTCAACGATGGAGACTAATTATAACCATGACTCTGTTTTTGATATGAAATCCAATCTAAAGTATGAATGTCTTTAACATTCTCTCCAGGGGTGGCATTTAGAGTCATGTTGGGTGTTTGTAGTTCACAGAGCTGAGTTTTCCTGGTGGGGAAGTCTGAGCATTGCTGACACAGATGAGTATCCAGTGTCTGTGGTTTCTCTGTGTTTCCAAAGCCACGCATGGGATCAGCAGAGGCAGCTTTTCCTGTCTGGCATAAGCAGGAAATCATCATTTTCCTTTGATATTTCTTGGTGTCACTGCAGTCCCTGAAGGTCACCAGCCATTTCTCTGTTTTAAGCCTTAGTCGTTGGATCTGACTTTCTACAGTGAAGAAAACCTAAACCTGACTACATGAGAGACAGCTCCTTTCATATCAGACATGTTATTACTGATTTTTGTAGATCAGTCACCCAATTACTATGAAAGATTGTAGATAATAATTACAAAAGTATGTTAAATAAAGACATAAAAAATTTAAAGGTTATTTACAATAGCCAATATATGGAAGGAATCTAAGTGTCCATAGATCGATAAATGAATAAAGATGTGCTACATATATACAATGGAATACAACCCAGCCATAAAAAATACAATAATTTTTTTTCATTTGCAACAGCATTAATAGACTTAGAGGATATTATGTTCAATGAAGTCAGTCAGAGACAACTACCATATGATTTCACTTATATGTAGAATCTAAAGAACAAAATAAATGAACAAACCAAATAGAAATAGACTGGATACAGAGATCAGTCTGGTAGTTGCCAGGTGGAAAAAGGGTTGGGGGACTAGGTGAAAAATGTGAAGGGATTGAGAAACACAAATTGGTAGTTACAGAATAGTCATGGGATGTAAAGTACAGCATAGAAATATAGCCAATAATATTGTAATAATTCTGAATGGTGCCAGGTGGGTACCAAAGTTGTGGGGGAAACACTGTGTAAAGTATATAATTGTCTAACCACTATGCTGTACACCTGAAACTAATATAAAATAATATTGAATGTCAACAGTAATTTAAAATAAATTTAAAGGAAAAAATGAAAATTCAGTTTCTATGGCTTATATATGATAGAGAAGCAGGGAAGTGCAGAAACCGCTTCAGAGAGTGATAAGGGAGCTGAGCCAGCAGAGACATTTCAAAGGAGTTGCCATCTGGGATTGTTAACAGAGATGCATAAGCTGTTAGTGGGCCTGGTGAGATGGTACTACCAGGCTATGAAAATAGTAGACAAATGTTTAGATAAGCCATTTGTTAACCTTTGAACCCCAGAACCCCTAAATCTTTGTACCAGCCTTGTTTCTGAAGTTCTGTTTCTGATATGTAGATTTAAACCTATAAATACTGTGGGAAGACAAAGGACTGGGCTCAGGATTTGGGTTTTTCCCCTGATCCCGCACGTAATAAAGAATCGTGCTCCACCATCTCTCCTGCATGTGAGTTATTTTCTGCAACAATATATATGTTCCATCCTCATTTGATCCCCTCTGTGGCCCACGTCAGCTAGAAGCTCTCGGTGAGTGTGGCATTTGGAGAAATGCTCTGTTAGTCTCAAGGTCCTGCTGCAGCTATTACAGAACAGACCCAGGGTGGGGGGAGGAATGGCATACTATTACCAAATTGACCCACCCTTGTGCTCCAGGGGTCCCCCACCCCTTACTAGGTTCACCTTGCCCACTGGCAGGGAAAGATGTCTCTCAATGCCAGAGATTGGTGAAGAAGAAAGGCATTATTTATTTAAAGAGTTATACAAATTTAAGAGTAATGACTTAATGTTTTCATTGAGATCCCAGTTATTTAGAATACCCACAAACTCACAGTTCTTCCTCCCCCCTCTGCCCACTCCAGGGTACCGTACCTCAGAAAAAGAAATAGAAGTCTATGGTTCTCTGCCCAAGCTGCATGGTCCCAAAAGGACCCCACATGGCTGCCTCACCTGGGTTTGAATCCCAGCGCCAATCTTCCTCTGCCACACCATTTCCAACTCCTTCCACAATTGTCCCAGATGCCAGCATTCCCATATTTTTCTAGCTTTACTGGGCTGCCATAGTAATAAATCTGGGCAGGTGTGGCCCCTTGACATGGAGTCAATCATCTCCAAGCTCTTATGCAGGTTCTTTAACCAGGGGGAGTTGCCTCCCAGTTACATACTGGGTTGAAGTCACTCCCATGCCCCTGGCTCAGAGCATGACCACAGCTGTTTAACATATCTATGAAGCCAGTTAAAGGTTATAGATATGTCAAATGGCCATTCTAGAGGTTATCTCAAAACTATTGCTATTTAAAACAACTTTCAATGGCCCTGCTCCATGCATCTCATCCCCCAGCTCAGACTTGTGGGGTTGAGGACATCCTATATATATATATATATGTTTCTTTTCCTAATATTTCCTGGACACTGAGTTCTGGACTCCATTAAAAATCCATATTTTGGGCCCCCCCATGGCTGCACCCTGTTACACAGTGTCAGTGGGTTCATATCAGCCACTTAGAGAAATAGAAATATTATTTCTTAAAAATTGAGATATAATTGACATATATTAATATTATATCACTTTCATGTGTATAACATGATTTGATATTTGTATACATTGTGAAATGATCACCATATTGTTTAGTTAACATCTGTCACCACACAGTTACACATATTTTTTATTGTAATGAGGACTTTCAAGATCTATTATCATAGCAACTTTCAAAAACAAAATACAGTATTATAAACTATAGTCATCATGCTGTACATTACATATGAGACTTATTTATTTTGTAACTGGAAGTTTGTACTTCTTGGCCCCCTTCACTCATTTCACCCACTTCCAGCTACCACCTCTAACTGTGTGCTTGGTTGTTTTATTTATTTATTTATTTACTTATTTATTTTTAAGAATCCATATATAAGTGAGATCATATAGTATTTGTTTTTCTCTGAGTTGTATCACTTAGCATAATGCTCTCAAGGTTCATCTATGTTGTTGCAAATGACAAGACTTTCTTTTTTTGGCTGAATAATGTCTTAGCTATTATAAGTAATGCTGCAATAAACATGAGGGTCATATATCTTTTTGACTTAGTGTTTTGTTTTTTTTCAAATGAATACCCAGAAGTGGAATTTCTGGATCATATGGTAGGGCCATTTTTAACTTTTTGAGAAACCTGAATACTGTTTTCTATAGTGGCTGCACCAATTTACATTCCACCAACAGTGCACAGAGGTTCCCTTTTCTCCACATCCTTGTCAACACTTGTAATATTTTGTTTTTTGATGATAGTCTTTCTAAGAAGTGTGAGATATCTCGTTGTGGTTTTCATTTGCATTTTGCTGATGATTAGTGATGTCAAACACTTTTCCATGTACCTGTTGGCTATCTGTATGTTTTATTTGGGAAAAGCTCTATTAAAATCCTCTGTCCATTTTTTAAATTGGATTTTTTTGTTTTGTTTTGTTTGAGTTGTATGAGATCCTTATATGTTTTGGATATTAACCTCTTCTCAGATACATAATTTGCAAATATTTTCTCCTATTCTAGAGGTTGCCTTTTCATTTGTTGATGATTTCTTTTATTGTGCAGAAGCTTTTTACTTTGATGTAGTCCCATATGCTTATTTTTATTTTTGTTGCCTTTACTTTTGGTGTTAAATCCAAAAAGTCATCACCAAGACTGATGTCAAGGAGCTTACTACCTATATTTTCTTTTAGTAGCTTTATGGGTTCAAGTCTTACATTCAAGTCTTTAATCCATTTTGAGTTAATTTTGTGTTTGGTGTAAGATAGGGGTTAAGTTTCATTCTTTTGCATGTGACTGTCCAATTTTCCCAGCACCTTTGTAGTGACAATATATTAATGCCAACAATTGTAATTATTTGCAATCTCTCTTGTAAAAGCAACTAATTTTTTTTCTGGCTAGAAATTAGCCTAAGGAACAGATTAGGCTACCTGATAAACAATGAATATTAATATTTATTGGCACTCTATCTTAATATTGCTTGTAATCGATGTTAAATACATGGATTTCTAAATGAGGGTAACATATATTTTTGTATCTAAATGATTTGAAACTAGAAAGCTGAAGGAGAAAGTACAAAGAACAGCAGTTTATGCCTAGAGGGGGTTCAGGAAGAATTCAGTTTGCTGGGAGGAGGGCCACTCCTGTTTTGGATGAACCCCAGACATTATCTCCTGAAACATGGAAGCATGGTGCCTGAATGTTCCACTCAGGACAGAATCTGACACCACACAATGCCCAACAGCTGTGGCTGCCTGCACCACAATTTGAACTTTCTTCCCAGATATTCTGGTGAGTTTTTTGATAATCTTCTCCTCATCATATCCTAGTCTGTACTTCTAATTTAAATGTTCATTCACTTTAGAGTCACACTTCAGTGCCAGCTTGAGGTTTTGGACAAACACAGTTCACCCTCTGTCCCCATGGTGATTGTGAGAACAATATGTCTTTGCTGGCCCTCCACACAGGTTGTGCAATGGTGGTGTGGAACCTTTGTTTTGTTTTCATTTTAAAAGAACTTTATTTATTTTTAAGTATATTTCATTGATTATGCTATTGCTGTGTCCCATTTTTTTCTCCCCTTTATCCCTCTCCATCCTCCATCCCCCTTCCTTCCATTATTCACCCACACCTTAGTTCATGTCCATGGGTTGTACATATAAATTCTTAGGTTTCTCCATTTCCTATACTATTATTAACCTCCCCCTGTCTATCTTGTACCTACCATTTATGCTTTTTATTCCCTGTCCCTCTAAGCTCCTGTGCTAGTTTCAGGCCTGCATTCCAGATAAGACAGTGTGCAGGGTTTTTATGTAATCCTCTCCGATAACCTCCCCAGCACTGGACTCTGTGTTGGGCCACCCCCACAGCAGATTGTTGGGTGGAGTGTAGGTTCAAGAGGCATTCTTTTGACAATGCAGGCAGCTCACAGGGGTTAAAATTCACCTAGATGTTGGGACTTTGAAAGGTGCCATCATTCCTATGTGGAAGAACTTGTAATGGGAAGGAACCAAAAGGCAACTTCTAAGTTCTCCTGGCTCACCTTTTTAGACTTTTTGTATTCCTATCCAATAAATAATGTAGAAAGCTGATTTTGAGTACTATTCCTCCATTACCAGTGGTGTTATCTTTGGCTTGTTTATTTTCCTCTTTGAACCTCAGTTTCTTCATGCAAAAATGGGAATAACAACATACCTACCTCATTGGATTGGTAGAAGATTAAATAAAATAATATTTTGGAAACACTTAACGTCATATATTATTAATACCATCCTATATATTAATACTCATATATTGATCCTGGCCATAGTGCATGCTCAGTAGCTGATTATTAAAGGAACAGAGGGCAGCTATTGTTGTTATCTGACATTTAAACAAATGATTGATTTGTTCTCTATTGATATGTGGTTACTTTCTCTCCAAAAACAACTCATAAGATTTTCATCAAGGACAAAAACTTTTGTTTTTATTTTTTTTATCTTCTTGACGTATTTAACACAGAAGCACAAGTAAATATTGGGTGAAGAGAAAAACTAGATTTCTTTCGAATGTATTAGTCTAAAATTTATGAGTCTTGTAGAATAAATGGATTTTATTTTACTATGTACAATATTGGTGAAAGATATCTTATTTCCATTTTGGTTTTACCACTGCTTAGTATGTAAAGATCATTGATAATTCTTAGACAGGGCATTAAATAATCTTGAATTATACAATGAGAATTTCTTCCTTTTCAATTATCCTTCATATGTTTCTGATTATGTCAAGTGCTTCAGTTCTAAATTATTAGGACTTTGTTGTCTTAGTAATATTCTTTGTTAACAAAGAGAGAGGATGGGATCAGGCTGCAGTTTTAGGAGATTAAATAATACTGTATTGTTTTCAGTGTACATATTTTTATGTTTAACTTATATTTTTGTTAAATTAAACTGGTTAGTAAAATATCATTTGTTATTAAAGTTTTTTAATTAAAAAGTGAACCATTTAAAGAAAAATATTTACTAAATAGTAGCACAATTGATAACCATGTACAGAACAAGAGTGATGGTGATAACCTGAAATTGGGAGAAGACTGGATTCGATGACCTGCCCCTCTTCCTTTAGACTTTGGGGACTCTGAGTAGCACAGTGATTCACCTGCTAGTGCTGTTAATGCTGGGGAAGCTGGTCTGCAGCTGGGGGGTCTAAGGCACCAGGTTAGAATGAGTACTTTCCCCACCTCCTCCTGGGCCTGCCTCTTTCCCCAGGCCTGAAAAGAACAGGAAAGGAAATGAGATGAAGTAGGAGTAAGATTATTCATTCCCAAATCATCTGGACATGGCATATGTTTTCTCAAAAAAGAAAATCTTTTGCAAAAAGAAAGGCAACTGTAGTCTGAACACATGTCTTATACCCTTTAACCCAGCAATAAAAATACCTTAGTAGTTGAAGCTATTGGGTTATTCATGGGCTTTTTCCCCCCTTTTATTCTTCCTAAGAGAAGCAGGGTACTCTCCAGTATCTACAGGAGACAATTTTACTTTATGAACAGTTTTTCTCTTTCTTCCTCTCTCTCTCTTCTTTTTGCTCTCTCTACTCTTCTGAGATCTTTTCCATTACCTCAAAAGTATTTGCCTCGAGAATATGAAATAATTCCTTCACTGAGTTCAATAAAACATTTGACAGCCAGAAGCCAATGAAAGCATGGATGAAAACATTGTAGTCTGATAAAACTTATTCTCAGAATCTATAATTGTATAGTGTCTCTGCTAATACTAAAAGTTGAGTGAAATTTTATTTTTTGTTCTCTTTATATGCTAAACCCTAACAATATCTACTGACTCTGGGGCCTATGACTCTATTTAATCTTATTACTGATGTGCTTTTTAACTGTTTATAAGGGCTAAGATTGAGCAGATATTTACTGGACTGTGCATTTTGCTTACTTCATGTAGAATAAGGAAAGGGTGGTTGTGGACAGAAATATCTCAGGGATGATCTAGCTGATCCCACTTCTTTCCCAGGAGACCACTGAGGCACAGACATATTAATGAACTTGCCAAGGGTAATACCACATGATTTCCCAGAGCTACACCATGGACCCTGACCTAGCCTCCCAGGTGATACTCCACCATAGGTTCCCCTTCTGAGGACCACAGAGCTGGGAACTATTTAATTCTCTGTGACTCATCACTCGTAAAAAGTCTCCTCATTTGCTTTGGAAAGAGAGACAATACTTTCCAATTAATAGTACAAAGCCATTCATTGCTCTGTACTCAGCTTTTTCTGAAGAACTCCACAGTACATCCCTTTGGAATCCTAAATATAAACATACACTGTCTGTTAAAAACTTATAATTGAGATCAAAGCTGGCACTGGAGCTTTCTCAAGAGTTGAGTTTCTTTCATTTCCGTTTTCAGGAATTTGAACTTGAAATTGCACCTCAAGCTGTTGTTAGCCAGGATGTATCTGTCTTTTCTTCAAAGCAATGTCTTTTCTTTCATATTTGTTCCCTGGATTAACAATGGTGTAGCATTTATTGTTGAAGGGAAGGGAGAAAAAAATTATATCTAAGCAGAAAATAAAATATTTTGAGATATATTAAAGTCCTCTAATTTGATGAGTGGTTTTGCACAGAGACATGAATATCATTTTCTAAGATAATTTATGTCTGCAAATGAATATATTTACAGACATAGATAAATATCCATATCTGTGAATATAAACTCAACCTATATATCAAGCCAGGATTAAGTATTGTGGCATTTGTTTTTTTATGAAGCCATCTGTACTCTCAACCAGTTTTTTAAAATATTTTTTATTTTAATTGTTGTTGCAGTACAATTTTCTATCTTTTACTCCCATTCCAACCCACCCATCCTGCCCTCCCCTCCTCCCTCCCATTTCCACCCACCCCTAGTTTTTATCCATGTGTCCTTTATATTTCTTCCTGTAAACCTTTCCCTTTTTCCCCTGAAATTCCCTCTCCTCTCCCCTCTGAACACTGTGAGATCGTTCTCAATTTCAGTGTCTTTGGCTATATTTTTCTTGTTTCTCTGCCTTGTTCTTTAGATTCCTGTTAAAGGTGAGATCATATGGTATTCATCTTTCATTGCCTGACTTATTTCACTCAGCATAATGCTTTCCAGTTGCATCCCTGCTGTTGCAAAGGGTACGAGCTCCTTCTTTCTGCTAAATAGAATTCCATTGTGTAAATGTACCATAGTTTTTGATCCATTCATTTACTGATGGGCACCTAGATTGCTTCCAACACTTGGCTATTGTAAATTGTGCTGCTATGAACACTGGGGTGCATAGGTTCTTTTTGATAGGTGTTTCAGGGTTCTTAGGATATAATCCTAATAGAGGAATTGCTGGGTCAAAAGGCACATCCATTTTTAATTTTCTGAGAAAATTCCATACTGTTTTCCACAGTGGTTGTACCAGTCTGCAATCCCACCAACAGTGCACTAGGGTCCCCTTTTCTCCACAGCCTCTCCAATACTTGTTGTTTGTTGCTTTGTTTATGATGGCCATTCTGACTGGTGTAAAGTGGCATCTCATTGTGGTTTTAATTTGCATCTCTCTGATAGCTAGCGATATTGAGCATCTTTTCATGTATGTCTGGATCCTCTGTATGTCCTCCTTGGAGAAGTGTCAGTTCAAGTCCTTTGCCCATTTTTTAATTGGGTTGCTTGTCTTCTTAGAGTGAAGTCATGTAAGTTCTTTATATATTTTGGAGATTAAACCCTTGTCTGAGGTATCGTTGGCAAATATGTTTTCTCATACAGTTGGTTCTCTTTTTATTTTAATAATGTTTTCTTTAGCTGTGCAGAAGATTTTTATTTTGATGAGATCCCATTTGTTTATCCTTTCCTTTATGTCCTTTGCTCTGGGGGATGTATCAGTGAAAAAGTTTCTGTGTGAAATATTTGAGATTTTCCTGCCTATGTTCTCCTCTAGGACTTTAATAGTGACATGGCTTATATTTAAGTCTTTTATCCACCTTGAATTTATTTTTGTGTATGATGTAAGTTGGTGCTCAAGTTTCATTTTTTTGCACGTAGTTGTCCAGTTCTGCCAACACCATTTGTTGAAGAGGCTGTTTTTACTCCATTTTATGTTGCTGCCCCCTTTGTCAAATATTAATTGGCTGTAGAGACCTGAGCTTATTTCTGGGCTCTCTGTTCTGTTCCATTGGACTATATGTCTGTTCTTATGCCAGTACCAGGCTGTTTTGATTACAGTGGCCTTGTAATACAGTTTGCTATCAGGTATTGTGATCCTTCTTACTTTGCTTTTCTTCCTCAAAATTGCAGCAGATATTTGGGATCATTTATGGTTCCATATAAATTTTTGAAATGTTTGTTCTATGTCTGTGAAATATGCAATTGGTACTTTAATACGTATTGCATTGAATCTGTAAATTACTTTGGGTAGTATGGACATTTTGATAATGTTAATTCTTGCAATCCATGAACATGGTATATGTTTCCATTTGTTTGTGTCTTCCTTAATTTCTTTCTTCAGTGTTGTGTAGTTTTCTGAGTATAGGTCTTTTACTTCCTTGATTAGATTTATTCCTAGGTAATTTATTTTTCTTTTTGCTATATCAAATGGGATTTTTTTCTTGATTTCTGCTTCTGATGTTTCATTGATGATGTACAGAAATGCCTTTGATTTCTGGATATTGACTTTGTATCCCGCTGTTTTGCCAAATTCATTTATTACAAGCAGTTTTTTGGTAGAGTCTATAGGATTTTCTATGTACACTATCATGTCATCTGCAAACAATGACAGTTTTGTTTTCCCTTTCCAATCTTGATGCCTTTTATTTCCTTTTCTTGTCTGATTGCTGTGGCTAAAACTTCCAATACTATGTTTAATAGAAGTGGTGAAAGTGGACAAGCTTGTCTTGTTCCTGATCTTGGTGGAAAAGGTTTTACTTTTCGCCCATTGAGTATGATGTTGGCTGTAGGTCTCTCATATATGGCCTTTATTATGTTGAGGAATGTTCCCTCTATTCCCACTTTGCTGAGTGTGTTTATTACAAATGAGTGCTGTACCCTATCAAATGCTGTTTCCATATCTATTGATATGATCATGTGAATTTTTTCTTTGCTTTTGTTTATGTGATGTATTACATTTACTGATTTGCGAATATTGAACCACCCTTGCATCCCTGGGATGAATCCCATTTGGTCATGGTGTTTGATCTTTTTAACGTATTGTTGGATACAGTTTACCAATGTTTTGTTGAGGATTTTAGCGTCTATGTTCATCAGTGATATTGGCCTGAAGTTTTCTTTCTTTGTTGTGTCTTTAGCTGGTTTTGGGATTAGGGTGATGCTGGCTTCATAAAAAGAATTTGGGAGTCTTCCATCATTCTGAATTTTTTGGAATAGTCTGTGGAGGATAGGGGTTAGCTCTTCCTTAAAAGCTTTGTAGAATTCTCCTGTGGATCCATCCGGACCCGGACTTTTGTGTGTCGGGAGTTTTCTGATTACTGCTTCAATTTTATCTGCTGTTATTGGTCTGTTCATGCTTTCTGCTTCTTTTTTATTGAGTTTTGGAAGATTATATTTTTCTAGAAATTTGTCCATATCACCTAGGTTTTCAAATTTCTTGGTATACAGTTCTTCATAGTAATTTCTAACAATCCTTTGTATTTCTGTGGTGTCACTTGTAATCTCTCCTCTTTCATTTCTGATTGTGTTTATTTGGATCCTTTCTCTTTTTCTCTTGATGAGCCTTCTTAAAGGCTTGTCGATTTTGTTTATTTTTTCAATGAACCTGCTCCTGGATTCATTGATCCTTAGAATTGTGCCTTTAGTCTCTATGTGATTTAATTCTGCTCTGATCTTGGTTATTTCCTTCTTTCTACTTGCTCTGGGCTGTCTTCGTTGTTGTTCCTCGAGTTCTTGTAGGCATAGTGTTAGGTCATTTGTTTGAAATGTTTCTATCTTTTTTAGGTAGGCCTGTATCACTGTGAACTTCTTTGTCAGGACTGCCTTGGCTGTGTCCCATAAGTTTTGGGTTGTTGGCAGTTCATTTTCATTTGTTTCCAGAAACTTTTTTAAAATATATTTTACTGATTATGCTATTACAGCTGTCCCATTTCCCCCTTCACTCCCCTCTACCCTGCCCACCCCCTCCCACTCACATTCCCTTCCTTTAGTTCATGTGTCATAACTTCTTTAGCTTCTACATTTTCCATACTATTCTTGCCCTCCCCCTGTCTATTTTCTACCTACCATCTATGCTACTTATTCTCTGTACCTTTACCCCCTCTCTCCCCACCCCAGTTCCCTGTTGATAACTCTCCATGTGATCTCCATTTTTGTGGTTCTGTTCCTGTTCTAGCTGATTGCTTAGTTTCTTTGGTTTTGTTTAAGGTGTAATTGTTAATAATTGTGAGTTTGCTGTCATTTTACTATACATGTTTTTTTTTTTTTTATCTTCTTAGACAAGTCCCTTTAACATTTCGTAAAATAAGGGCTTGGTGATGATGAACTCCTTTAACTTGACCTTATCTGAGAAGCACTTTATCTGGCCTTTCATTCTAAATGAAAGCTTTGCTGAATAGAGTAATCTTGGATATAGGTCCTTGTCTTTCATGACTTGGAATACTTCTTTCCAGCCCCTTCTTGCCTGCAAGGTCTCTTTTGAGAAATCAGCTGACAGTCTGATGGGAACTCCTTCGTAGGTTACTGTCCCCTTATCTCTTGCTGCTTCCAGGATTCTCTCCTTCTTTTCTACCTTGACTAATGTAATTACGATGTGCCTTGGTGTGATCCTTCTTGGATCCAATTTCTTTGGGACTCTCTGAGCTTCCTGGACTTCCTGGAAGTCTATTTCCTTTGCCAGAATGGGGAAGTTCTCCTTCATTATGTTTTCAAATAAGTTGATATCTTGCTCTTCCTCTTCCCCTTCTGGTAAACCTATAATTCGGATGTTGGAACTTTTAAAGATGTCCTGGAGGTCCCTAGGCCTCTCCTCATTTTTTTGAATTCTTATTTCTCCATTTTTTCCTGTTTGGTTGTTTCTTTCTTCCTTCTGGTCCACTCTATTGTTTTTAGTTCCAGTTTCCTCTCCATCACTATTGATTCCCTGTGCATTTTCCTTCATTTCTCTTATCGTAGCCTGCATTTGTTCATCTAATTTGTGACCAAAATCAACCAATTCTGTGAGCTTCCTGATTACCAGTATTTTGAACTGTGCCTCTGATAGGTTGGCTATTTCTCGGTTGCTTAAAAGGATGAGTTCTGGGGCTTTGATTTGTTCTGTTTGAGCCATCTCTCTCTCTCTCTCCTTTTTTTTTGGCCTGGTCGCCCTGTTACAGTAGGGGGTGGAGCCTTAGGTGTTCACCAGGATGGGCACCCCAGTCACTGGGTTGTGACGTATGTGGGGGCGGGGTCGAGAGGGAACAGTGGTGGTTGCTCTGTTCTCCGTGGGACCTCAGTCCCTTCTGCTGCTTCCCCCAAGCAAACTGGGCCCCTCTGATGCCAATTCCCATGTGGGTGGGCTTGTGCACACTGTGGGACCCTCCAAGGACCTCTCCTGTGAGGCTGGGTGTCTCTCTCTGCGCCTCAACTTCCACAGGCATCCGTGATCAGTGTCTCAAGGCTCTATTTCCCAGCGCTGGGATCCTGAGTTGCGGCACTGCCTTGCTTTACAATCGCCGCCTCACTGGGTCTGCCAGGTGCCACCCCTCAGCTGGGGCCTGCCAGCTGCTTCCACTCGCTGTGGTCTTGCACTCCCCAAATACCTTACACACCCTTGGATGCCTTATGCGCCTGGTTTCGACTCTGCTCTCTGCACTGTGACCCGCGCCCAGCTGCCCGACTCCGCCCCTCCTACCGGTCTGGATGAACAGGTCTATTTCAACTTCTTGGTTGTCCAACTTCCATTTAAATCAATTTTCTGTGAGTTCTGGATGTTATTCTGCTTCTAAATTGTTCTTGTTCCTATCTTGGTTGTGTGTGGAGGTACGGTGCATCCACCTATGCCTCCACCTTGGCCAGAAGTCAAGTGTTTTATTTTTAAAAGTCACCTGCCTGTCGTTTACCAGTGTCCTTCATCCTGTCTTGCAGACCCACTGGGATGCCTCTCTTGCAACCCAGGTCTTCTTAAATGGAAAATGTTGTTTTCCTTATCATAACTCTTCTTTTCGTTTACAGGGTGGGACAATTCCAAAATACTTGGAAGAGAAGCTTCTCATGTTCTGGTCCTAAGAGGTCGACAATTTGTTCTGAAACCCGAACCAGTCCCAATGCTTCCTTTCCAGCCAGCATTTCCTGATGCCTCTCTTCCAGCCAGCGTTTCCACTCACCCTTTTGGAGAACCCCAGAAACTTTTTGATTCTTCCTTTATTTCATTCTTCACCCATTCGTTATTTAATAACATGCTATTCAATCTCCATGATTTTGAGTGTTTCAGGTTTCTTCTCTTGGGATTGGTTTCTAGTTTCAGTCCTTTGTGGTCAGAGAAAATGTTTGGTATAATTTCAATTTTCTTGAATTTGTTGAGGCTTGTTTTGTGTTCTATCATGTGGTCTATCTTTCAAAATGTTCCATGTGCATTTGAAAAGAATGTGTATTTTGCTTCTTTGGGATGAAGGGCTCTATATATATCAGCTAAGTCCATTTGATCTAGGGCATTCTTCAATGCCACAATATCTTTGTTGATACTTTGTTTGGAACATCTGTCCATTTTTGACAGTGGGGTGTTAAAATCCCCTACTATAATTGTGTTGCTGTCAATATCTTTCTTGAAGTCCTCTAAGATTTTCTTTATGTATTTGGGTGCTCCTATGTTGGGTGCATATATATTTACAATATTTAAATCTTCTTAGTGGATTCTTCCCTTGAGTATTATGAAGTGACCTTCTGGGTCTCTTTTCATGGCCCTTTTTTTGAAGTCTATTTTGTCTGATATGAGTATTGCTATCCCGGCTTTTTTTTCCTGTCCATTTGCTTGGAAAATTTGTTTCCAGCACTTCACTTTTAGCCTGTGTATATCTTTTATCCTGAGGTAGATCTCTTGTAGGTAACATATGTGTGGGTCATGTTTCTTATCCATTCAGCTATTCTATGTCTTTTGATTGGAGCATTTAATCTATTTATGTTTAAGGTTATTACTGATAGGTACTTATTCATTGCCATTTTCATACCTATGTCCCTCTCTTTCTCTTTTCCTCTTTTCCTTAAAGCAGTTCCTTTAGCATCTTTTGCAGAGCTGGCTTGGTGGAAGTGTATTCTTTTAGACTTCTTTTGTCTGGGAAGCTTCTTATTTGGCCTTCTGTCTTGATTGAGAGCCTTGTTTGGTAAAGTAGCCTTGGTTGCAGACCTCTGGTTCTCATTACTTGGAATATTTCTTGCCATTCTCTTCTGGCTTGGAGTGTTTCCATTGAGAAGTCAGCTGCTAACCTTATTGGGGCTCCCTTGTATGTTACTTCCTGTTTCTCTTTTGCTGCTTTTGAGATTCTCTCCTTGTCTTGGTATTTTGCAATTTTAATTATGATATGTCTTGAAGTGACCCTCTTTGGGTTCCTCTTGATTGGAACTCTCTGTGTTTCCTGGATTTGTGTGACTTTTTCTCTCATCAAATTAGGGAAGTTTTCAATCATTACTTTTTCAAATAGGTTTTCTATCCCTTGCTCTTCCTCTTCTTCTGGTATCCCTATTATATGGATATTATTATGTTTCATATTGTTTTGTATTTCTGTTAATCCCTCTTCATTCTATCTGAGCCTCTTTTCCTTTTGTTGCTCCTTCTGGGTGATTTCTTCTACTTTGTCCTCTAGCTTGCTGATCTGATCTGCTTCATCAATCCCGCTTTTCATTCCTTCTACTATGTTCTTTGGTTCAAAAATTGTATTCTTCATTTACTCTTGGTCCTTGTTGATAGTTTCTATTTCATTTTTCATGTTAATATAGTTTTCAGTGAGCTCATTGTAGCTTCCCTGTAGTTTCTGGTAGCTCATTGTGAGCTCATTGAGCTTCCTGATAACCATTGCTTTGAACTCAATATCTAATAGTTGAAATAGCCTCTATTTCATTTAGCATTTTTTTTCTGAGGCTTCCTCCTTTCCTTTCATTTGGGGATTGTTTCTTTGTCTTCCCTTTGTTTGTGAGACTCTCCTTGTTAGCCTCAGCTTCTTAAATTGATCTGTTCTGGCTCCCTGGGTTTGTGGTGTGAACTTCTGTGGTAGAATACCAGTGAGTTTCAGTGGTGCAGTTTCCTTGATTTCCTGAGCTCACTGGTCTTGGGCTGTCATTTAAGTAGGCTCTGTGCTTGTCTTTGGGTTTTGATTGTTGTGGGGTGTTTCTTTGGTGGTTCCTTCCCACCAGCTGGTTAAATAAGGGTCACTCTCTCCACCACCTCTTGTATTTTGTTGTGCTGGTGAGGGCAGGTTTTATTGAAGCTGGTTCTTCCGTGTGTATAAGGTTTTGAGGATTCTCTCTTACTCTTGTTCAGTTGTTTGTACTGGGTACTGTCTCTACTGTTTAGTTGTATTTCCAGATAGGTCCTGGATTGAGGTTTGTGTGGTTTCCACTCCCTCCTTCACCTTCTTCTGTTGTTATCTGTTAGTGGTTCCTTTGTTGTTGGGTTTCCTCTTCTGGTGGGTATCCTGGTGTTTACCGCTTCTACCTACACTTCTTTGTGACCCGTTGGAGAGGGAAGACAAAATGGTTTAAGACAGCAAGAGAGTATTCTATGATATTTACAGTAGCAGCCAGAAGAGAATAGATACAAGATCCTTTGGCTATGTCTAGTATTAACTGTGATTTTCCACTCAGCTAGCTGATTTTTAGAAAGGATGGAAAGAAGATAAGACTCTTGTTGTGGAAGAAAGGATTGTGAGTTGGATCTAGAAAGCAGCAAGGTTGTGGGAGCTCAGATTCTGAGGTAAGGTGAGAGTAAAGGATAGTAAATAGATATAGTGTGTGAGAGAATAGAGTTAACCACTACAGTAATAAAGTTCAGGAAATTATGAAGTGGGCTAAGATCTGGGAGGGGTGTTGTGAAGTATTTACAATTGCATGGAACAGCAATTATTTGCCATAATATTAGAGCAACAATCATATGACAGAATCTATGAGATTTAGATAACAAGAATAGGGAATATAGAACCTTGAGTAGTGTGCTAATGGGACACAGGTGAAGTGAAGGTCAGTACATTAGCAATACACTATAAAAGAGATATCAGGGGAAACCTGTCAGGTGATACAATATACCAGTCTCGCAAAGCATACTATGCATAAAAAAGAGGAATACAAAAATACTATTAAAAAAAGATGTAAGAATAATAGAATAATAATAATAATACAAATATGCAATAACTTGCAGGTTTTCTAAATAGCAGACTGAAATTTGTCTCACTGTCACAGCTGTTGTGATTCCCCTTCTTTGGGTTCAACTCTGATCTTTTCACAGATCCAGGTTTTTGTCTCACTTGTAGGTATTTAAGAAATAAAAATTAAAAAAGGCAGACAAAGGAAGGAAGGAGAGCTAAAGTTGGAGAAAAGAAAGGAGGAAGGAATAAGAAAGCAGGAAAGAGAGGAAAAAGTAATTAAAGAGAATAAAAATAATAAAAATTAAAATAATTAAGAATTGTTTTAAAAAATAGAATAGAATTAAAAAGTCTCTTGGTTTCAAAGTGGCCAAACCAGTTTTTCTGGTTTTGCTGGCTGCAGCAGGCTGAGGGGTGATTGGTACGGCTTTTCTTCCTTTAGAATCTGCACTGGGTCAGCAGTGCGCACTGTCTGGGGAGCTATTGTGGCTCCTGGGCCCTGAGCCCTGGGTGTGGGAATCAGGTCTTTCTGCAGAATTACTGCTGTGAACTAGGGTGCGGCAATGCTCTCCCATGCGTGATTGCGTGAGTGTGCCCTCAGCCAGCTGCCTCACCCTTCCCAGCGCTATGGGGGTGCACAGGGTCTTCCCCACAAGCACAACCTTCCACGCAACCTCCGAATCACTGCCGGGCTGGGTGGCAGGGAGGCCGGTGATTGCTGTAGGAGAATTCCCAAAACAGTGTCTGTCTTTTCACTCCTTCCTCTTGAGAAATTCCTCCTATTCAAGCCTGCCACTCCACACTGTGGCCTGGCTTCTCCCGCAGCCCAACTCTCCAGCCAGACCAGTGACCCTGGGGGTCAGAGAGCCCATTGTTCGACCCAACCTCGCCAGTGTCCACAGACTCCGAGGGTGCTCACAGCCCTTGTGTGTTTGCTAGCAACTGGGTTCCTGTCGGTGCCACTCAGACCCTGTTTGGCTGGGGAGGGAGGAGTTGTCCTGGCTCTTTCCCAAGGACTCTGTGGCAAACTCAGGAATGGGCGCTGGGCCTGGGGCTGTAGCCACCCCCGACCTGTTGCTGATCCCTGGGACCCTACCGTGTTGCAGCATTCCTCTCACTGACTGGTTTTTCAGTTATGCCACAATCCTTGGTCCCCTATTTTCGCATATGCTGAGGTTATGTTGTTTGCTTGCTCTTCCACTCTGTAGATCAGCCAGGATTCTCTCCCCTGTGCAGAGGGAAGCCAAATCTTCTCCTTCCTACTCTGTCGCCATTTTCCTCCTCCTCAACCAGTGTTATAGACTGGAAGAATTTGCTATTCACAGTTTGAATGGTATTCATCTTCTTGAACTATGACCATGTAAGTAGTGGTCAATCCGTATTTACTGCCTCCTGAAAGGCCTTCGCTTTATAGCCATAGCCCTGAATCTGCCTAACTGCCAGTGCTGAGGCCATTCACTGAAGGCCAAGAAGTCTTGGCATTGCCAGTGAGCTATCTTACTCAGCATAGAGGCCTGTCAATCTAACTAGACCTGTCAATCACAAAGTCCCTGAAAGCTTGTGAAATTGATTGGTTCTTTTGAAAAATCAACTGGTCCAACCCAAACTCAAGCTAATACAACCCCAGGGAAACCAAGGTAACAAAGAGTTAAGTTTCTCTCTCTCTCTCTCTCTCTCTCTCTCTCTCTCTCTCTCTCTCTCTCTCTCTCAGAAACCTGCACTTGCCTTGTGTGTTTTCCAGGAGTGTTTGGCCATGCAGGTCTATCTTCTACCAAGCCTGCGATAGCTGTGTGAGCTCCCAAAGTACCGAGCTTTAATATGAATCAGAAACTCTGGACACTGATGTTTGTTTTGACCTTGCTGAGTACACATTTGGACATTTTCCATGGTGGACGGACAGAGTTGGGACTTTGGAAACCCAGGAGGCAGCTTCTATTTCCACCAGAATAAATCATCTTGCCATATCACAATCTCTTATGTGTGGGTCCTTGGAGTGCTTTCCTGGTGGTCCCACAGAAGAGCCTGACTTCCACCAACAAAATCCACAGCAAGTTTGTCACTGCGCTTCTGTAGAACATGACAAGCATGATCTTGAGGGTGCATGCAAGCTGTGCAAAACAAAACACACATTGTCATGTTTTATTTTTGTGAGTTTTTTTTTGTATTTCAAATCCTGGACTCTCATTCTTTCTCCTGCTTTATCTCATCTCCTGTTCAGTCCACAACTTCAAACAACAGACTTAGTAACTACACATATCCTCTCAGTAATGCTTGGCTATCCGGTGTTTGGTTTATGATATTTAAAGATTCAAAAGGGTGAGAGCATGAGCCAAGACCATTATTTTAACCTCATGTCTTTTCCTGTTAGAATGACACTTCATTCAAACATACTTTTTCCTGGTTTGTTCTTGAGTTTATCTAAAAAGAACTGTGGAAATTAACTCAGATGAGAGGCAGTCTAAGAATTTAACCTCTTCAGCAAAAAGTCATGGAAGGTAACACACTACATTTCCATAATGCAAGAGGAATTTTTCTTCCCACAACTATCAAGTAGTTAACATATTTGGAGCTGAGATTAAGTATGATAAGGTTTTAATAAATAAGAATGCTTACCATTAGCTGTATCCACTTTTAGTAGGATGATTATCTTCTATTGTCTACAGTCTTTGATTTCTGCTTAGTATTTTCCACCCAGATTTAAAAGAGTTGGCAGTATTTCCAGATTTACAGAAACTGCAGTTATAATTTTATTGCCATTATTCACCAATCTCACAGTTGTCTCTGATTTGACTAATCACTAATAGTATTATCATTATCACAGCTGCTTCAGTAAGTTCTGCTTCTGAAAGAAAGGATAGGTGAGTAAATGATTGAAGTACTAATACTACCACCTCTCTGAAACACTCTTCCTTAAATATTCCTATGTGCCCACTGTGTTGTATCATGTTTAGTATAATTTCACAAGTATCTACAGAGATTTGGTTTTCTGCAGATTTATTATTACTGACATACAATGAGGTGCACTTGTTTAAAATGAACAGTTTGAGAAGGTTTAAACTATGTTTGCACCCATGAAAGCATATATTTGAATTAGTGTAGCTATTGTGATACTCACATGAAGTTTTAAATCCAAAAATTTTTTTAAAAAGGATTTTTTAAACTAAAATCACAGTTTATGGTATTAATTCCCAATTAGCTTAACTTTGTTTACCCAGTATAAACACTCAGGGTAATATATTGGGGGTGGTAGATGGACTAGAATGAACTTCATAATAATTATAAAATGACCAATATCTTTATTTGCTTGTTTTTAACATAACATTTTCATAATTATATTTTATTATTTAATGGGTCATCTTTACAGTCCAGATTTTGCAGGGCCTATTTTTCCAAAATCTGTGATAAATTTTTTGACTCTGTTTGTTCTTGCAGCTATTATTTATTTGAACTGATTACCACATAGGTAAATTCAAGTGCAAAATAAGATTATTTGAACAATTAAGTCCCTTTCAAAAATGATTTATGAACCCCAAGATGTATTAGTCCATACCTTAGTTGAACATTTCCATAAAAAAAAGATAAAGAGTGTGTCATCAGCAGATCTCCCCATTGTTGTCAGTCTCAGATGTCTAGAAGATGTGCATGTTGTCACCTATCTGCATAGTCTGATGATGTCTGCTTCTAGAGATGGCTGTTAGGACCTACATAGCCAGGGGGAAGCTGTCACCTGGCTTCATGTAGGTTTCATGTCACAATACCTCCTAGTCTCTTCCTGGGTACTTGTGACGCCACCAAGGGGGAGAACAGATAGCAACTCTTGCATCACATTTCTCAGAATCTGAAGTGGCTTCTTTTTCTTGGATTTCCATTGCTTGAGGCCTGGTGTTTCTGAGCTTAGAAAAGTCATCTATTCTTGAACCATAAAAACTCGTTCTTTACACCAAATGTGTATTGATTTTTGCATACCTTTATTTCTCCAGATACTTGTACCTTTGAGGATGTCTATGCTATTTTTAGGCCTCTGATATCCAGATAATATAAAGGGAACAAAATACTCTTTTCTGCCTCAATATAAAGAGTATGTTTAAAAAACTCTCCAACAACAATTCAGGAAGTGGTTGGGGCCTCAGGTCTTGTACAAGAGTATATTTAACTGAAGTCCCGTGAAGGAAATTTCTTTTTGGATCTTCATGGAGCTGGCAGAGTATCCACATGTGGCCAGTATTTAACAATTGTTTATGAATGAATATCTCTGGCTCTGAAGAGAGGAAAAACCTATGTAATGTCAGGCTAGAGACAGCCAAGGCGAGCATAAGAGAAATGCAGCTCAGTGCAATCTTGAAAATTAATTTCTGTTTTAAACATTATTTTATATGCATTTCAGTAGAAATATTTAAAGGTGAGCACTGTTGCCTATTGTTTAACACTATGTCTACCTTCCAGGTTAATTGTGGGCTTTATTTGGTTGAGAAATACACAGTTGAGACTTGTTTATAAACTCAAGGAAAATCAGGACCTCTAGTGTCTGGTGGAGGATCCTGGGGGATGAATCATCACTGTGACAGGAAACATGGGTATGTGTACTATAGAGAAGACTAGTTTTACAAACCTGTTGTATTTTCCTAGTATTCCAGGTAAAGCCTTTCACACAAAGATGCAATGGTCAAAACTTCAGAGTGTTGACCAAAAAGTATAAGAAAAAGGAAAACATCTAGTTGTATCTTAGTGATAAAGAAAAATGGATTCTTTTAACTTAGTCCTTATTGAAAATCTTTTAAAATACATTGGTCCATATCTCTACCTCAATAAATACATTATGATAATTTATACTAGAGTACAATTGAATCTTCCAAATTCTGGACTTGTTTTGTTCCACGGGTCATGGTTTTCCCATCATTGTTAACTAAATTCTTGATGAGTCCTAAAATATAGGGGTGAGCAAAAGTAGGTTTACCATTGTGTCAATGAAATATAATACAATAATTAATAAATAACACAAGAAAAAACTGTTTCATGTACTCACAATTGTAAACATACTTTTGCCTACCCCTGTATAATATAATAACTTATAAAATAAAATACAATAATATTCCAATGGGTAGGGGTACAATCATATGAAAATATAACCTGATATACAAGTTGGGGAAGTAAAATAGGCTATGGCTGGTGAGCAAAATGACATTTCTAATACCAGTAGGACTAATTTTCATTGAGTGTGGGATGCTGTTGATTAAGAGATACATAATTACCTTTTGTGCCACTAAAAAATAATAGTTAATTATATTTGCTTTAATTAAGATGCTTCCTATTTTGAGAGATGTTCAAATATGAAGAGAGTGTGCATCATGGTAGTGATGACACATTGCATTTCTGACATCACAGGAAGGATAAGCTGTGGTTAATATGGAAGTGCTCATCGTGGTGTTCATGACATCAGCATGAAATATCTGGTCATGGCTAGAACCACAGGTTTACTTCTTAGGTTTCAGCCAGGTCGTGCAGACAGGTGTGACTTTGGGTCAATTAGTTTCCTCCTAGCAATTACAGATGGCAGAATATATCTTCTCATTTCCACCTGTTAGACAGAGTTAAGTGTTCTACACCTGCATGTCCATTTTAAGTCTGAATAATTAATTCTGGGTCATTTGAATGATGAAGAGCATTGCAATGTCAGACATTTACTAAACAATTTTATTAATAAGCAACCATTTATCATGGCTCAATTTTACCTCACTGTGTGAAAACAGTGGACAAATACACAGTTTCTCACTGCACCCTTACTTTGTGTGACAGTCACCTACTTTCTGCATATCAGCCTCTCCTGGTCCCACGTCCACTCTCCTGTCATGGTCCCTCCAGCCAAAACAGTGTTGCTGCTGTACTATGTTCCCAGATCTCGGTTTCTATTGGGGCAATGGGAGCTTGGTTTGAGGTAGCAAGAGCAAGAAGATCAAAGTCCCAACAAAAACAGAGTAAGCAATAGCCTGCCCTTTGAGACCTGTGCTGCCCACACACCATGTGTCTCTAAAGCCTTCGCACAACACAAAGGAGACATAGGGATAGAAAAGTTGAACAAGTTGTTCACATTTCTCTATATTTTAGGTTTTAGGAGAAGTCTTATATAAATATAAGATTTATATATCTTAGAATCTTTTGATTACTTTTTTAGTTTTTTGTGTTCCCTCAGACATGTTGAACGAGCTGAAATATTCCTTTTGCTTTGTAAGAACACGATCAACTGAATTTTTTAAAAATGTAATGGATCACTTAAAAGTTAATCATTTCAAGTGTCTAGTCTAGAAAAGAAGAATAATCAGAACCATACATAGGCTTAAGATTTTGTAGACCTACTATTCTATTTTGAAGTTAAAGGACAAAATTAAATAATATTAACACTCCTTTATTAATGTTTTCTTCAGCAGAATTCTTAGAGCTACTAATCCTTTTTTTGAATTCTGTGGCACAAGCTTTTCTTTTTTAAGAAAATGTAGTAACAAGTGAATGTGTTACTGTAAAGAAGAATTTCTTATAGGAGAAATATAAATTTTCTGCACTTCTAGATTTAATAAAGCAAATAATATATATTGATTCAAATAGATAGCCACATGAGCTTTCAATATTGGCCATTTAACTAAGAATCTGTAAGTTCTTACTGACATCTGGTGACTTAGGAGGGCCCAGGTTTATCATGGAGAGAGTTGATCTAACTTTATACATTCTTCATTTTTTAGGAAAATGAATATCATGAAACATTAAATATGTAATTCAAGATGTTTTGTTTATTCATGTAAAAAAAGCTTTGCTGCCCTGGCTGGCATAGCTCAGTGGATTGAGCATGAGCTGTGAACCAAAGCATCGCAGGTTCGATTCCCAGTCAGGGCACATGCCTGGGTTGCAGGCCATGGCACCCAGCAACCGCACATTGATGTTTCTCTCTCTCTCTCTCTTTTCTCTCTCCCTTCCCTCTCTAAAAGTAAATAAATAAATAGATAGATAGATAGATAAATAAATAAATAAATAAATAAATAAATGTAAAAAGATTTTTTTAAAAAAAGCTTTGCTAAAACTCTTTGGAAATTTGTATTTATTCTTGGGCTTTACTATTTCTGCTAAAATGCTTTTGGAGACCTTACATGAATTTTCAGAGTCCTAAGAAGTTATTCAATGTCCCAAGAGTGGTTTTGAAAAAGCATAAGACACACAAGTAATGAATTATACACGAATACCATGAAAACATCAGGAAGGAAGGAGGCTCAGGACTTTTTTGCTGGGCTTCCCAGGGAATATAGTCTTCCCAAGAGCATAACAATTTTTTTGTGAGGAGTTCATGGCTCCTCTCTTTAGCTTCTCACAGGAGTCTATTTGGCAAACAAAAACAAAAACAAAACAAAAAAAAAACCCTGGTTTAGGCCCTCCACTGTTCTAAAAGCAATCGATCTTATTTTTACTATTAGCTTAGCACATAGTTAACCAATAGGCACTACATTGGTTCTTGGAATGACCAGAATTATTTTTACATGCAGAACGTCCAAAGTTGTAACCACAAAGGCTGCACCTCCTACCATGTGGGTTTTGCTGTAACATCATCCATTGATTCCCAGGCTTGGGGTTTCTCTGGTTCTCACATAGTCGTGGTGGTATAGTTGTGTGTGTGTGTGTGTGTGTGTGTGTGTGTGTGTCCTGACTCACCTGACTTAGGGTCCTTCTGGAGTGACTCTGGTCTTGTACAGCCACAAGGTGCTCAGCCATGCTTCCCATGAGTCAGAAAGTTAAAGGTGGTTTTAAAAAAAATAATAGATTAATGGTCATTATTTATTCTTGAGCTGTGTTAGTTTGATCCAGTTAAATATGAAATGAAACAGGCATATTTAACTACAAAACACTATTTTCATTTATTTTATTTACTTTCATATCTCACAGAAATAGTATTCCTTGGGCAACACTTTGGAAGAGGTGACCAAAAGAAGAAATCCATAACTACAATTCCATCATAATCATTATCTTCAGTGATAGATATTCTTCTAAGTACGCATTGCACCTGAGGACTAGTTTTACCTCTGGTCTTCATTGTGTGGATTGCTGCCTTCACAGCTTTGTAAAAAACAAGGTCTTTTGAAAGACTCTAGGGTATAGCTTTCCTAAAGAAATTAAATTCAGTAAACTTTTATCGAGCCCTTGCCATGTACAAGGTGCCAAAAATCAGACAAAGATGAAATTAAGACAATTTGGTCTTGGACCAACATTTTGCAAAGGTGCTCACAGACTCATGTAATCTATGTACATAATATAATTTACATAAATTACTTTGGATAACTGTCCTGCATGTCATCCTCTGAGAGGGGGAGATAAGCTGTGATAGGAGAAAAAAGTCTTCACGAAACAGGTGATTTGGATCAAGGCCTTAAATATTCAGCAGTGTATGTGACATTTTTATGTCCCCTGACTAGAAACACAAGAGAAAGCTGGGTCATAGAGGAGGTGTGGGTGCATGACTTGTTCAGACAATGGTCAGTGGACCTGTGGCAGGAGTGGAGGGGCTGTGAGGAGACAATGGAGAGAGGTAGGTCAGGATGGTGATCTGTGACTGTCCTCATTTAAATGATGCGTGCAGCAATTTATACTTTTCCTGCAAAACGGTGTATTCAAAATAGAGTGGGCAAAGAGTAGTAGGGGCTTGCTTATACCTTACTTTTTGTCTCTTTCCTTTTAAATGTCTATTTTTTATGGCTTTTTTTTTCAATTTACCTATTAGTTGAACAGTAAATGGATAACGAAGGTCAATTAATACACATCTACTGGGAATTCATGCCTAACCTTTCTTGACAGCAGAGTCCGAGCCTGAGAACAATGGAATGAATGACATCTTCTCCAGTCTCAAGTAGGAAATGGAAGCAGATAAACTTCTGAATTACATAGAGGAGATTATTAGATCTGGATCTTGGAGATGATATAATTCAACCCAGATGACTGAAAGCACAATTACTACGATGATTCACCAAGAGCTACATGGTGTGTTGGTGGAAGAGTTGGGTGTGGATAACCACCTGCATTTCTATCAGGAAGCACACATGTTTTGTTTTGTTTTTTCTTAACCGAGGACATTCTTGCCTTTTAACAATATTCTATCAGCAAACTGAACATACATCCTGTGTTTGTGGCAGTAACAGATAAAACTCTAGTACCGTTAGCTGAAACACAATGACAACAAGATATGTAAAAGTGTGCCCTAATGACAGCCACTATTTTAGAAAAAAATCCTCATTTATAAAAGAGCATTTAAGGTGAATGCTTGTTATCTGGAAGACTGTCCTATACTATAACCCTCTACTCTCCAAACTGTCCTTGATAAGAGAAAGGCTGGGCTGGCTGATAACCTGACTCTCAGGGCCCCTGACAAGCATCAAGTCTTTGAGCCTAAACTGAAATTCTTACAGTACAATATTGCCTTGTTTTGAAATTTACCCGCTCTGTCCTCTTTAAAATTATTTTTTAGGAAGAAATCACACCCAGGCATTACAACACAGAATCAGTCTTAAGGTAGAAGACTTTAAAGCTTTATGTTTTCATTGATTCCAGTTCCACTGCAGTTCCATTGGGTTTTGTTTGTTTGAACTATTTCCTTAACTGTTTCAGGAAAGTCAAATTACATTTTAAATTAGAGGCCACAGACAGGCAGCTCATGGATAGAATTTGACTTACAGATTGTTTTGGTCTTTGTTTTTCCCCCACCTAATTTTTTTATAATATTTAATTTTCAAAAATAATGTTTAATTTAGAAAATGTGAACAAAAGACATCCATATGTGCTTTATGCAGGCTCACCACATTTTACACATTTGCCATGTTTGTTTCATCATTGTTTCTCCTTCTCTCTCTTTCTTTCTCACTACACACATACATATACATACACATCGTTTTTTTACAGTTTTAAAAAGCTATGTGACAATAGGCTGCATCTAGTATTTCCTTTTCTTTTTGAATACTTAATGTGTATTTTCTAAGAACAATGATAACTCTAGTACAAGGATAATTTCCATATATTTGAGGCAATAATCAAATTTAGAGATTTAGCATTGGTACATATCTCTTACCTACTTCCCAAATTACATTTTGGTCCCCGTATCTATCCCCTGATGTCCCTAAAGCAGATCCCCTGTAGGCCTCCAGTGCAGAGTCCTGTTTTGTATTCAGCTCTGTTTGTTCAGTTTTCTCAGTTTGGACCAATTCTCAGCCTTTCTTGAATTTTACTTGTTTGTTATGACACCCACAACATATTTGAAGAATTCAGGTCACTTATTCTTACAGCACATCGTTTACTTTGGGTTTTTAAATGTTTCATTGTGATTAGATCTCATTTATGCATTTTGGGCTGGAATACTACAAAACAGATGTTTTATAACCATTGAAAAATACTTTATATTTCAAATTATTTTACAAAAGAAGCTGATATAGTTTTGGTATGGGGAGAAATTATTTATAATGCAAACATCACAACATAGATGTTTTACAAATTTTATTTTTATATGCATATGTGTGGGTTCTCTTTATTTTTTGGCATTTAAGAAAGAAGTTTACATCAGAATTTCCTATCTGTCCCACTTGTAAGCCATTTATAAAGCAAGTGAAAGTCAGTCCTTGAATACAAAAGGCAAATATAATAAATAATCTTGAATACTTTTTTAATAAGCAAGGCCTTAATTATCACAGACAGTTCTCCAAGAGACATAAGCTCATTTAGAATTAAAAACAAAATGTCTTCTTACCATTTCCTACCTTAATTTCTACTATGATTTTATTGCATCATCTTTTTTCTATTTTATTTTTAAAGTATGTAATCTTTATTATATTTTTTCCATTACCATTTAGTTCTCTTATACCTCCCTCCCCACCCTCAGCATTCACTACACTGTTGTCCATGTCTATGAGTCCTTTTTCCTTTTTGCTCAATCCCTCCACCTGCTAAGCTCCCATGCCCCTCTAGCTGTCATATGTTCTCCGTCTATGAGACTGTGTCTGTTTTGCTTGTCAGTTCACTTTGTTCGTTAGATTCTACATTGAGTGAAATCATATGGTATTTGTCTTTCTCTGACTGGCTTCTTTCCCTAAGCATAATATTCTCCAGGTCCATCCATACTTTTGCAAAGGGTAAAATTTTCTTCTGTTTTACAGCTGAGTAGAATTCCATTGTGGAAATGTTCCATAGTTGTTTTATCCACTCATCTATTGATGAACACTTGGGCTGCTTCCATATCTTGGTGGTTGTAAATAACACTGCAATGAACATAGGGGTGCTTATGTTCTTTAGAGTTAGTGTTTTGGGTTCCCTTCCATATGTTCCCAGAAGTGGGATTGCTGGGTCAAAAACCAGATCTTTTTAAAATTTTTTGAGGTTATCTCCACACTGTTTTTCACAATAGCTGTACCAATATGCATTTCCATGAAATAGGAAGCTGTTCCCCTTTCTCCACATCCTCGCCAACACTTGATTTTTGATTTCTTGATGACAGCTATTCTGACAGGTATGAGATGATATCTCATTGTGAGTTTTATTTGAATTTCTCTGACAATGAGTGATGTTGAGCATCTTTTCATATGTCTACTAGCCGAGTGTATGACCTCTTTAAAGAAGTGTTTATTCAGGTCCTCTGCTTATTTTTAAATTGGCTTATTTGTTTTTCTGATGTTGAGTTTTGTATATACTTTATACATTTTGGTTGTTAACCCCTTACCAGATGTTTTGGCAATATGTTCTCCCATTCTGTGGGTTGTCTTTTTATTTTGTTGACAATTTCCTTTGCTATGCAAAAACTTTTTAGTTTGATGAAGTCCCATTTGTTTGCTTTTTCTTTTGTTTCCCTTGCTTGGGGAGATATACCTGATAAAAAATTTCTATGAGCGCTGTCTGAGATTTTGCTGCTTATGTTTTCTTCTAGGATTTCTATAATTTTGGGTCTAACATGTAAGTCTTTGATCCATTTTGATTTTCTTCCTGTGTGTGGTGTAAAATGAGTCTAGTTTCATTTTTCTGTAAATATTTGTCCAATGTTCCCAATGACATTTATTGAATGAACTATCTCTAGCCCACTGTATGTGCTTGTTCCTTCTATCAAATATTAATTGACTATAAAGATGTGGGTTTATTTCTGGGCTCTCTAATCTGTTCCATTGATCTATGTGTCTGTTTTTATGCCAGTACCATACTGTTTTGATTACTATGGCCTGATAGTATAGTTTGATATTAGGTAGCATGATTCCTCCAAATTTGTTCTTTTTTCTCAGGATTGTTGTTGCTCTGTGGAGCCTTGTGCAGTTCCATATAAATTTTTGAAATATTTGTTCTAGTTCTGTGAAATATGTTACTGGAGTATTGATAGGAATTGTGTTTAATCTATAGATTGCTTTGGGTAGTATGGGCATTTTATGTTAATTCTTCTTATCTATGAACACGGTTTGTGCTTCCACTTATTTGCATCTTCTTCAATTTCTTTTTTAGTGTCTTATGATTATCTGAGGACAGGTCTTTTATATTCTTGGTTATGTTTATTCCTAGATATTTTATTCTTTTTGAAGAAATTGTAATTGGGATTATTTTCTTAATTTCTCTTTCTGTCAGTTCATTATTGGCATATAAAAATGCAATTGATTTCTGAATATTAATTTTGTATCCTGCTACATTGCTAAATTCATTTTTCAGTTCTAGTCATTTCTTGGTAGAGTCTTTAGAATTCCCTATGTATAGTTTCATGCCATGTACAAGTAATGACAGTTTTACTTCTTCCTTTCCAATTTAGATGCTTTTTATTTCTTCTTCTTGTCTGATTGCTGTGGTTAGGACTTCCAATACTATGATGAATAAGAGTGGTGAAAGCAGATATCTCTTCTTGTCCCAAATTTTAAGGGGAACATTTGTAGTTTTTGCCCATTAAGTATGATGCTGGCAGTGGGTTTGTCAAATATGGCCTTTATTATGTTTCTAGTTTGTTCCTTCTATTCTCACTTTGCTGAGAGTTTTTATCACAAATGGGTGCTGGATTTTATGAAAAGATTTTTCTGCATCTATTGATACAATCACATGGTTTTTACCCTTCATTTTGTTTATGTGGTGAATCACATTTTTCATTAGAGAATGGTATACCGTTCTTGCATTCCCAGAATAAATCCCACTGAATCATGATGTATGATATTTTTGATTCATTGCTGTTTTTGGTTTGATAATATTTTGTTGAAGATTTTAGCCTCTATGTCCATTGGGAATATTGGCCTATAATTTTCTTTTTTTGTAGTGTCTTTATCTGGTTTTGGATTAGGATAATGCTGGCTTTTACTGTAAAATGAGTTTGGGAGGTTTCCCTCCTCTTGAATTTAATGAAATGAAATAGTTTGAGAAGGAGAGGTATTAGTTCTTCTTGGAATGTTTGTTAAAATTCACCTGTGAAACCATCTGGTCCAGGGCTTTTGTTTGTTGGGAGGTTTTTTTAATTACTGCTTCAGTTTCTTTCAGTGTAATATGTCTATTCAGATTATCTAATTTTTTTTCTGATTTATTTTGGAAGATTTTATGTTCCTAGGAATTTATCCATTTTGTCCAGGTTGTCCAGTTTGTTGGCACATAAATGTTCATAATATTTTCTTATAATCCTTTGTATTTCGTTGGTGTCAGTTGTTTTTCTCCTCTTTCTTATTTATTTATTTATTTTTAATATATTTTATTGATTATGCTATTACAGTTGTCCTATTTTTCCCCCTTCACTCCCCTCCCACCTGCTCATTCCCCCCCTTTAGTTCATATCCATGTGTCATACATATAAGTTCTTTGGCTTCTACATTTCCTATACTACTCTTAGCCCCCCCTTTCTATTTTCTACCTATCATCTATGCTACTTATTCTCTGTACCTTTCCTCTCTCTATCCCCCTCCCCCTTCCCTGTCACTAACCCTCCATGTGATCTCCATTTCTGTTCTGTTCCTGATCTAGTTGTTTGCTTAGTTTGCTTTTGTTTTTGTTTTTAGGTGTGGTTGTCAATAATTGTGAGTTTGTTGTCATTTTACTGTTCATAGTTTTTGATCTTCAATTTCTTAGATAAGTTCCTTTAATATTTCATATAATAAGGGCTTGGTGATGATGAACTCCTTTAACTTGACCTTCTCTGAGAAGCACTTTATCTGCCCTTCCATTGTAAATGAAAGTTTTGCTGGATAGAGCAACCTTGGATGTAGGTCCTTGCCTTTCATGACTTTGAATACTTCTTTCCAGCCCCTTCTTGCCTGTAAGGTCTCTTTTGAGAAATCAGCTGACAGTCCGATGGGAACTCCTTTGTAGGTAACTGTCCCCTTATCTCTTACTGCTTCTAGGATTCTCTCCTTCATTTTAATCTTGGGTAATGATGATGTGCCTTGGTGTATTCGTCCTCGGATCCAACTTCTTTGGGACTCTCTGAGCTTCCTGGACTTCCTGGAAGTCTATTTCCCTTGCCAGACTGGGGAAGTTCTCCTTCATTATTTATTCAAAATAACTTTTCCACTTGTTGCTCTTCCTCTTCTCCTTTGGGTACCCCTATAATTTGGATGTTGGAATGTTTAAAGATGTCCTGAAGTTTCCTAAGCCTCTTCTCATTTTTTTAAATTCTTGTTTCTTCATTCTTTAGTGGTTGGACGTTTCTTTCTTCCTTCTGGTCCACACTGCTTATTTGAGTCCCAGTTTTCTTCCCATCACTATTGGTTCCTTGTACATTTTCCTTCATTTCACTTAGCTTAGCCTTCATTTTTTCATCTAATTTGTGACCAAATTCAACCAATTCTGTGGGCATCCTCATCACCAGTGTTTTGAACTGTGCATCTGATAGGCTGGCGATCTCTTCATCACTTAGTTGTATTTTTTCTGGAGCTTTGATATGTTCTTTCGTTTGGGCCATTTTTTTTTTTTTTGTCTTGATGCACCTGTTATGTAGTGAGGGGCGGAGCCTTAGGTGTTCACCAGGGCAGGGTAACCCTTATTGCTGCTTTGTGATGTTTTGTGGGGGGGGAGGGGACCAAATGGGAACAATGGTGCTTGTTCTGCTCTCTGCCAGATTTCAGTCACTTTCCCCGCTACCCATAAGCAAATTGGGCCCTTCTGGTGCTGATTCCTGTGTGGGTGGGTTTGTGTATGTTCTCAGACCCTGTGGGTCTCTCTAACAAACTCCTGTGAGGTTGGAACTTTCTCCTGATGCTTCCTCAACTCCCACAGGTGTTTTCAATCAGTGGTTTGAGGCTTTATTTCCCTGAGCTAGGGCCCTGGGTTGCACAGTCCATCCCACTCCCCAGTTGTTTCTCTCGGTTTGTTTGTCCGTGAATGTGGGACTGCCCAGTCTACAATCTGCTGCCTGGCCTGTCTGCCTGCTGCAGCCTTGTGCTTCCTGCCCTACAATCCACAGCCTTGCTGGGTCCACCAGGTGCCGTCTGGCCTGCCAGGGTCCTCCAGCCACAGCCTTGTTGCAAGTCCTCTCCACCCGGCTGCCTGTCTCAGACCCTCTTACCAGTCTGGATGGATGTGTCTTCTTTAACTCCTTGGTTGTCGCAATTCCATTAGTTCGGTTTTCTGTCAGTTCTGGTTGTTCCTTATTTTTAAATTGTTGTTGTCTTTTTTTGGTTGTGCAAGGAGGCACAGTGTGTTTACCTACACCTCCATCTTGGCCAGAAGTCCCATATTTATTTATTTATTTGGGTCCTTTATCTTTTTTTCTTGATTAGCTTGGTTAAAGGTTTGTTAATCTTATTTATCTTTTCAAAGAACCAGCTCTTAGATTTATCGATATTTTTTATTTTTTTAGACTGTATTTCATTTATTTCTGCCCTTCTCTTAATTATTTCTTTCCTTCTACTCACTTTGGGCTTTGTTTGTTGTTCCTTTTCAAGTTCCTTTAAATGTGAAATTAGATTTTTTTGGGGGGGGATTTTTCTTTTCTCTCCTTTTCTTTTTTCTTAGAGATAAGCATATAATGCTATGAATTTCCTTCTTACGATTGCTTCCCCAGTGTCCCTCAGGTTTTGGATTGTTGTGTCCTCATTTTCTTTTGTTTTAAGGTATATTTTGATATCTTCTTATATCTCATTGTTGACCCATTCATTGTTTAATAACATGTTGTTTATCTTCCATGTCTTTGCAAGTTTTTTAGTGTTCTTCTTGTGACTGATCTCAAGAAGATACTATCATAACATTGTGGTCAGAGAATAGGCTTGATATGATTTCAATCTTCCTAAATTTATTGAAACTTGTTTTTCATCCTAGCGTGTGGTTTCTCCTAGAAAATGTTACATGTGCACTTAAAAAGTATGTATATTCTGCTTCTTTGGGATGAAATGTTCTGAAGATCTCAATTAAATCCATTTGATCTAGTGTGTCCTTTAAGGCCACTGTCTCCTTGTTGACTTTCTGCTTGGAAGATCTATCTATTGAAGTCAAAGGGGTGTTAAAATACCCAACTATAGTTATATTTATGGGTATCTCTTCCTTTATGTCCATCGAGATTTGCTTTACATACTTAGGTGCTCTGGTGTTGGGTGTGTAAGTGTTTACTAGAGTTATGTCTTTGTCTTCTTGTTGAATCATTCCTTTTATCATTATGTAGTGTCCTTCTTTGTTTCTTACTATACCCTTGGTTTTAAAATCTATTTTGTCAGGTACAAGTACTGCTATCCCGGCTTTTTTTCTTTTCTGTCTGTATGAAATATCTTTTTCCAACTCTTTACTTTTAGTCTGTGTGTATCTTTCAATCTAATGGGTCTCTTGGAGGCAGCATATATATGGGTCTTGTTTTCTTATCCATTCAGTCACCCTCTGTCTTTTGATTGGAGCATTTAAGCCATTAACATTTAAGGTGATTATTGATAGATAGGTATGTAGTGCCATTTTATTGTTAGACTCTTTTCTTCTTATTTTTTCCTTTCCCTTTTTTTAAAAGTTTTCTTCTTCTTCTTAAAGCAAGCCCTTAAACATTTGTTGCAGTATTGGTTTGGTGTTGACAAACTCCTTTAGCTCTTTCTTATCTGGTAAGCTCCTTATTTCTCCTTCAATTTTAAATTATAGCCTTGCTGGGTAAAATAGCCTTGGTTGTAGGTCCTTGCTTTTCATCACCTTGAATATTTTACACCACTCCTTTCTGGCTTGAAATGTTTCTGATGAGATATTGGATGACAGCCTAATTGGTGCTCCCTATATGTAACTACCTGCTTTTCTCTTGCAGCTTTTAGGATTCTCTCTTTATCTTTAAACCTTGTTGTTTTAATTATGATGTGTCTTGGTGTAGGCCTCATTGGGTCCAACTTCTTTGGAACTCTCTGAAGTTCCTGGACTTATATGACTTTTTCCTTCACTAGATTAGGAAAGTTTTCAGTTATTATTTCTTCCAATAGGTTCTGAATTCCTTGCTCATTCTCTTTGCCTTCTGGTATTCTCATGATGAGGATGTTGTTATGCTTCACATTGTCCATGATGTTTCTTAAGGTCTCCTCATGTTTTTAAATTCTTTTTTCTTTTCACTGCTCTGCCTGATTGTTTTCTTTTTCTACCTTGTCTTCCAAAACAGTCATTTGACCTATGCTTGATCTATCCTACTATTTACTCCTTCCAGTGTATTATTTATTTCAGATATTGTATTCCTTTTTCTGAGCAATACTTTTTTATGGTTTCTATGCTATTTTTCATGCTGCTGAGTATTCTTATAATCATTACTCTAACCTCTCTATCTGATAAATTGCTTACTTCCATTTCATCTGGTTCTTTTGGAAAATCCTCTAATTCTTTCACTTGGGGTCTATTTCTTTTTTCTCCCCATTTTGGCTGCTTCTTTGTATTTTCTGCCTTAGATGTTAAACTATTCAGCTGGGAAACTGATCAGCTGTTAATCTAATCAATCTGTAGTCAGCTGTCAGGTTTAAGCACCACAGGGTGGAACATAGTAATTCTTGGCGAAGCTATTGCTTAACCTCAAGCTAATGCCATTCAGAGAGGAGTACTCTGCCCGAGAGAGATGGCTCTTACAGTATGGGGAATGACTCAGCAAATTGATCCTGGGTGCTGTTCCCTCAGTTCTCTCCCCAGAGCCACCAACCCCAGACTCTCCTCAAGCACCTCTAATCCACTCTTCAATCCCTTTGCCAGCACCCAGGGTAAGTGTCCACAAATGAAATTTTGTGCATTTGCCGTCTAAGAGGTTCTCTGAGTCTCCAGCCATCTCTCCTTGGGCAACAGTACCCCTGCTGCTTTACACAGTTAGTGTTATCTGGTTTTTTTTCTGGCTCTGGTGCTGTAGGCTGGGGAGCCGAGCTTGGGGTTTAGACCCCACACTTCTCAGGGGGAAACTCCAGGCTGCTGAAATATCTCTCCGGCACTTCAGAGGCTGTCCATGTGAGCCCAGCCAACACCCTCCAGTCTCCTCCATACTCCGTATCAGTCATATTGTAATGAAGTGTTTTCTTCTCTCTGTCCATGGTTGGAAGACTTCTTCCCAGCTAGTGTTCAGTTGGTTATTCAAGATGATTTCTCTACAATTTAGTTGCAATTCCAGATTGGTCCTGAAAAAGGTTACTGTAGCTTTCACTTACTCCTCTGCCATCTTGGACCTTGAATCTTTTTAAAAGAACTTGGATCTTTTAAAAATATTCTTCTTCCCAATATGACAATTATGTCTTTGACAGAGCAGACAGAGAAAATGCTGGAACATTTTACTTTGCCATTTATTAATATGATGCTGTTCACCTTAACCATTAGACATATTATTTCTTTTCCTGAAGCTTCACTTACCTCAAACATTTTTTTTATTTGTTCTTGATATTTTTTCAAACTTTGGTTCATTACCACCTTTGTGACACTGTTCTTCTAGCAGGATCAGTTCACGTTGTGCATTCAACTTAACTGTGTCATGATTTAATCTAACATTGATTGAGGACATTTAACATTGAGGTTCCACCAGCCCTTCTAAATACATTGTTCTAAAGTTTAAAATTAACCTGATATTTAAACTGTAGCTGGAAAAATACACAATGTCTAATGCCTAATGAAGGAAGTACAGACAAGTTCAGATCCTGTTAGTAGATGAAACCTGAATGAAAAATACCTAAATGAAAAATTATCCAGGGGGCCAGTTTGTGCTCTTGGCAACTTGAAATGCTTGCAACTTTTGAGTCACATGACCTGATCTTTCTTTCTTCAAATGCTAGCTTTCTTCTTTATCACACTCTGGCTTTTGGTTTCAATTGATCTTTATAAGTGACATTGGTGGAAGGGGCTACTTAAGTCTCTGTTCTTCTAGATCTCTTCAATAGGCACAACTGGAAGTACGTGCATGTCACAGCAAAAATGGATGAACCAGGCTTTAGCTTTATTCTTCTGGTTGTTCAAGGATCAGCTCTGTTGCTCTGCAGTTCTCCTATTATTTATTTTTATAAAACTCATTTGAGAATATGTTTTTATTGAGTTTAGAGAGAGAGGAAGGAAAAGAGAGAGAGAGAGAGAGACATTGCTCTGAGAAACATAAACTTGTTGCCTTCTGTATGTGTCCTGATCTGATCTGGGATTGAACCCACAAACTTTCAGTGTATAGGGATGATGCTTCAACCAACTGAAAGACCTAGCCAGGACTTCTTTTCATTTTCACAAGTGGAAAATGTTTTTCCCTTTTTTGAAGAAAAGAGTAGTGAGTGAAGGGTGAAAGAGAAGCAAACACATCTAGACGCATTGGTGTTTAACGTAAGTGAGAACTGTGGCTAATTAATATAAAAATACATGCAATGAAAGGCCAGGATCATCTGGAAATAGGAGAAACTTGCCAAATACAATGCTGAACTAACACTCAGGAAGAAGCTAAAGTTTGTCCTAAAAACATAGAGGAAAATACAGCCTTGAATTTAGTGAAATTAGTCAAATATTTCCCAGATAATTTATCCCACAAATTCAGTTTTGACAGAAGTAGAAATCAATCAATCTAATCTGTATTCTAATTAGCTCTAACCCACATATTCAGGTTGAGAAATAGGCCCAATAATGAAACATCTTGGAAATTCCCATGAAATATCAATCTTAATTCCGATACATCAATTAGAAACAACCTTAGTTTCATTTGATAAGCTTCAGAGTGGTTAAACTACTTGCTATACCTCAAACAGTAAAGTAATTGTTAGATGAGCTAGGAATTTATTTAAATTTTGATTTACACACAACCACTCTAAGTTCCTATCATTTCCCCAATATCTTATGGTGATTGGTAAGAGAAGATTTCTGCAAAATGCAGTCATTCTATAATACCTGGCCTTCACAGCCCTGGCCTTCACCCCTGGCCTTTCATCAACTTGGCCTTCAGTTACATCCCAAGCTGGGCACTCATTCTGGTTCTTTTTCACATGGTCACTACCTTAAAACTCTGAAACCAGAAACAGCAACAATAAACATTTTGTTGACACTATCCTCATTAATAGAGGCAATACGATGAATAAAGATTCTAATATTTTCCAGAACAAATGTTCTTTTCAGTAAATAGTCACTCAATAATTGCTCTGTGATCATTAAACACTATGATTACAGTTCTTCAAATGACCAGGGTCATTATTCAAAAGTGTCCTTCCCACATAGTAACTGCTCATGTTCTTCCTCTTTTGTACTTCTTCTGTGTGATTCAACCTTTATTTGAGGAAAAATGAACTTTGCGTCAGCAACAACAAAAAAATCTCTTTTATGATCATCTAAAACATGAAACTTGAATTTTTTTATCCAATCAAGCACATGGAAGTATGTATCAGGAATATTGTATTTCTAGTAAGCTGCTGAACATTTATCATGTGCCAAGTTTAACATTGTTACAAAGATTATCTTACATAATTTGATCTGGATGTCACCTCCTCTGAGATGGATGCTATAATTAACTCAATTTTGAAAAGAAAGAAATTGTTTAATAGAAATTTCTGTGTCACCTGAAGTCACATAACAAGTAAGTGAAGCTACTAAAATAAACCTTGGGAGAGAAAATGAAAGTCCTATTAGTAGTAGTGAGAGTGGTGAGAAGGAGGTTGATTATCTGAGAGGTAGAAGGAACTGAGTGACAATTGGGAATGTCTTGGTAGCTATCCTGGAGAAGACACCAGAGAATCAAAGGAGACTGCAGCCATCTTTAAACTTTCCCAAAGCCAGCCTTTACTCACCAAAAGTCATGCTCTACCTCAAGGCTCCTAAGTATAGATTTGAGGGAGGGGGAATGGAAAGTATATGGGGGACATCTGTAATAGTACAAACAATTAACAAAATTCTTTGAGGGTTCAGCAGCACTACTGTAGGTTCGGTGTTGATATCTCTAGCAAATCTCTTCTCTCCAAAATGGCAACTTGACTCTAAGGTCATCTGGGGCCTGGGTATGCAAGGCTCTTGTTTCTCATTTCATCCAAAGAAGAACCAAATGAAGGAGGTGATCCTAGAAAAGAGCACGGAACACCCACAGGAAGGTTGAGAGATGGTTGGCGGGGAGCAGAAAGTTCAAAGGTGAACTGAAGATCTCCAAATTGAAGGTTGGTCACCTGTGACATGTATGGTGTCATCACCATAAGCTCTGGTCCAAAGTTAACACTCTCTTAGTCTGACAAAGGGGAACCGATCCAATGATCTACAGAGTTTCTCAGATTGTGTTTTTCTTGAAATTCCAAGTTTCATGAAAACCATATTCTAATGAACTCCAATTCTGTATTGTGTTTTGCAAACTAAAATCACAATAGACAATGCCTATCTGTTGTTCTTTGTCAGAGCTGTCAGACTCAAGTCTGTACACCAAGGTTAATCTCATGTCACTAAACTTTCTGTATCTGGTTACAAAAGCTCCAGGCTGTGTATGTACAAAACAAACAAAAGCCAGGGAAGGACAAAAGTTGATTCATGAGACAGTGTCAGAGCTGTAGCAGAATAGGGAAACTTTTATTTTCTCTTTAAATGGGGTGAAACACATACTGTACATTATTCTCATTGTCTGTGCTGTCACAAGGGTGGTTAGTGACAATCAAAGTTCATAATTCTTTCCTTTATTCCTACTGATAAACATCCATTCAGACCATTCAGGGGAAGAGTGGGGAACATTTCATTGAAACAGGGGATCAAATATTCCTGCTTGATTTTGGAACAGGTTCCACTTAAATTTTAATCATTTCTGAGTTGCCTTTTAATATTTAATATTAATATTAAATGAATAAATTAATAACATCAACATATTAATTAAATTAATATTTTTATTAAAGTTGGTTTTGATAATATTAATATAATGATGATTAATCATATAAAAGGAGATTTAACATAACATTTCTAGGCATGAGGTAAAAAGAGGCAATGGGCCCATTGTGATAAAATGGTGAATTGTTTAAATTCCCTTCCTTGTTCTGTTAGTGTCCCAGGAACTGGATTCTGGTAACTGCTAAGTGTTTAATTGTATGAAAGAGAATATCTCCTAAAAATCTTCAACATTCTGGTAAAACACCAGTCTGCCTGCCTTAAAAAGTACTTGACCTACTTACTGCTCCATTTTATCACCATTTTTCAAATTTAATTCTGATCCTGCCCTGGCTGGCATAGCTCAGTGGATTGAGCATGGGCTGCAAACCAAAGCATTGCAGGTTCGATTCCCAGTCAGGGCACATGCCTGGGTTGCAGGCCACGGCGCCCAGCAACTGCACATTGATGTTTCTCTCTCTCTCTCTCTCATCTCTCTCTCTCTCTCTCTTTCTCTCTCTCCCTCCCTTCCCTCTCTAAAAATAAATAAAATCTTAAAAAAAATTTAATTCTGATCCTAAGCCACTTCACTTCTGCAAATTGAATAAAAACTTTAGTCTTTACAAATCCATTCACTTATTTATATGACACTTCCTGAATACCTACTTGGTGTGCCAGGAGTGTTGCTAGGGGCTAGGGTTCGAGAAAACCAAGTCATTGTCTCTAACTTCAAGAACTCAGTACTGACTGGTATGGCTCAGTGGTTGAGCCTCTTCTGAAAACCATAGGTCCTGGTTAAATTTCCAGTCAGAGCATATGTCTGGGCTGCAGGCCAGGTCACTGGTTGGGGGCATGTGAGAAGCAACTGAATGATGTTTTTCTTTCTCCCTCCCTTTCTCACTCTCTGAAAAATAAATAAATAAAATCTTAAAAAAGAAGAATAGACCTCAAATTTTTTCCTAAGACCAGTAATGGAGATACTGCCTGATATTTACTGAGCATTTACTATGTGCTGTGTAGTTTTCTAAGAACTCTATGTAGACAAACTCTTTTACTATATGACAGTGTCTTTTTTGAGATAGACACACATTTATTACTATTTCACAGGTGCAGAGAGAATAAAGTGGCTTCCCCAAGGCCACAAGACAATATGGGGTAGAGATAGGATTCAAATGTAGGTAGCTAGATCAGATCCCACACTCTAAAACACTGCAGTAATGCTAGGAGGTGCCATGGAAACTGTGGAGAGTGACATTTAGCATGTGAAGGGAGAGTAGTTCCCTGCTGCTCATACTGGGGGGGCACTCCAGGAGGCTGGTGGGAATCAGAGGATAGATGGACTGGCAGAGAGGCTGAGCCAGTTGGTGGAACCCCATCAGACTGGGCCTGGAGACACTCCTGAGGGAATTTAGATCTTATTTTATTCTTGATACTCAACTACATTTTGTGTTTTTGTTATATTGTTTATTTCTATTGTTTTGAGCAACAATTTCTGAACTAGTAAATGTGAAGTCACTTTTCAGGTTTCAGGCCTTAGTTTCCTTGATGTACTTTAAGGAGTATGGTTTCGATGACCACTTGGATCTCTGTCTTATCCCTTCAGCTCTTGTTTATGTCATTAAGTTCTTTCTAAAGCTAAACTCTATCATGTTTATGTACCTCTGCCTCAGCTCAATATAGAAGCAAAGTCTGGTGAAACCTAGGAATTGTAGTTCAAAGGAGCAATGCTCCCTTTACTCCTTCAGTGGAGGAGGTGGTCATGATATTAAGGAATGACCCAGCAAGAGGACAATTACAAGTGCACACAGGGGGAAAACCAAATTATACATTAGCGAGGCCTTGTTCTCAGAAAGCATGATTACTTCAGTGTGTATGGATCCTATGTTCTTGGCTCAACTGATAAGTGAACTCTGATTCAGAGATGCAACTTGGTCGTGTCTGTCATCTTTCAGTCACCTTACTGCTACTTCTTGTTATGCCAAAATGATGTTGTCTTGCAACCCAGCCAGCTCTCTCCTTCCAGCCTGTTGATCTTCTCTGGGACCTTCCTCTCTTGGGGACCTTACTGCAGAATTCATGTTTGATCTGCCCTGCAGACCACTATCTTTTCTCTCTTGTGACAGCCAATAAACTTTGCTTTCCACCTCTTCAAGTGTAGCTTCATCTCTTCCATGTTCATTGGTAAAGTTGAAACTAATTTCTTTCCATTTTCCAGAAATTTCTTGAAAACTACTTGTTAACTAAAACTTCTTGGTCATTTTTACTTTAAGATTTTGGTTCTATGTAGGAAAAGGAACCAGTGAGGCACATAAGGCATGCAAAAGTGTGGAGTTTTCCTTCTTTCTTTCCCCATTTTCTCCCTCTTTTCTCATTCCCTCCCCACCTACAAAGGGGTTGAACCAGCTTAAAAGACTAATACAATCAATACAACGTAACTCAATCAAATGACAGAAAAATTTGTGATTGGGGAAACTAAGTCAGAGAGGCAATAAGAGGAAAGTCAGGAATGAGGTTAATTTTAAGACAAATAATGAGTCCTCTGTGCACGTTTGTAAGAGTCAAGACTCAGACTTGACTCTGACCAGGTTAGTGGCTGATGCTTCGCTGCAAACCTGACTCTGTGTCTGAGAGAGAAACAGACAGCAGGGGAAGGGCAACATTTCTTCCATGAACACTCCTAAAAAAAGATCCACTCTGCACTGCATGTCATATCCGTATAGAAACTAGCTCACAGAGAAGAGTTTTAAGGTCTGTACTTTGGGGCTTCTATTATGACAAAGCCAATTCTGGTAAAGTAACTTCAGAGGCTACCCTGTGGTCCTGGAAGCTGCTGTGTGCTGAGCAGGTTGACCCCGAGGTGATCAGAAGCTGGAGAGCAGCTGTGTGAGTCCTGTGGTTCACTTTTCACAGTAGACCATGGAGCAGGAGAAAGACTTTCATGGCCGTAGTCATTGGGATTTGCAAGCTGTCTTTGAGGTCTGAAACAAGTAAGGGCTCTGAGAAGACCCACTTTTTTCCCCAAACATGTTTCAGCATAGAACATGTCATTGTGTTGTAGTTGCCCAATCATTCCTTGGGCCACTTTACTATGTTCAAAGTACAGATTAGTAGTTGAAATTAATTGGATTAATCAAACACAGATGTTTATTTTATTTTCTTAAGTGCATTACAAATTATACTAGCTTCTACATTGTTATACAAAATAATGATGGGAATATGGTGAAGTTTAATTAAATCTTGCTAAAAACATCAATGGCATTTTACTTTGGGTCAAATAAAAGCTCTTCCCTTTGGAATACAAGAAAATGTTCATTTCAAAATTTTAAAAAATGACTACTTCTACTACTAACATCAACTTAACCATATTTATTTATAGTTTTTCAAATATACTAAACATCAATTTAAAAAAGATTTTCAAAAGCAGTGGTTGAGATTTGTTTGAGCAGAGGGTTTTTTTTTTCTGTTTTTAACTGAACTAGTTAACTTTCTATATCATAGGGCTACACTGCAATTAAACTTGTAAGATAAACATTTCTTGAAGATGCACCAAAATCTCTTATGTGAGGTCTGTTTTTAACCTCTGAGTAGAAATAAATAGTTAACAACATTCTATCTTAGGTACCTTTTTCAATGTAAAGAGACAGTAAATTAATGAAAGATATTTAAAGAAACACTACTGAAGCCTTCTGGCTCTATTATTACATGTGCAAAATTCTCCCCAGCACTATTTTTTCCCCAAGCAAACAAACAAATAAACACACATCAGTGAGTGAATTGTGCATGAGTCAGATGTTCTCTCCAATATATTTTCCAAGCAGCACCTTTGTAGGAGTTAGTTCACTCCTGTTCTCAGTCCATTCTCAGTCCTCTCATTGTACAAACCTTCTATTTTGGTATCACTATTTATCTTTGGTATGATGCACATTTTAGCCTATCTTCATTTTTAGAACCCACATAGCAATTATGTTCTGTTACTGAGAAAATTACTAGGCAGAGAGAAGAAACTCCCTTTACCACATTAGGCTTTGCTGGTTAGGAGTTCTGCACACTGCACATTTTTTGAAAGGTTATAAATCTTCAGTTGAAGTCCACTAGAGAGATAGATAATTCCTTTTAAAAGTTGGGGACAATATAAAATAACACAGTTGGATGGGGCCCTGCCTCATTATTTTACAGGTACAGACACTGAAGGTCAGTGATGGAAAGGGGTTTTTCTATGATCACATATGAATTAGTGCAAAAATAAGAACACAATCTGGAGGGTCTTATTCCTAGACCAGTGCTTTCCCGTGACAATGGGCTGATAATTCAGAGAAATCCCTATAAATAAATCACGTCTTGTTTTGTTTTTCTGTTTGGTCAAATAGATTTTTAAAAGCATGAAGTCATAGAGTTTATAGGTGTTTATTAAGTACTGACTATATTGGTAAATAATATGATATTAATACAGTAAGTCAGAATATCCCAGGATATGGAGTGATTCTGGGGTTTGGAGGGAATTCACCCATACTTGGGCCACATATTGAACTGAGAAAATATACAACACATATTGATCTTATTGACCATCCTTGGTCCTCTTGTTCTTTAAAGTCCAACCACCATCTATACACTGGTGACACTAAGATACACATCTCTAGCCCAGATATCTGTCCTGAAGTCTATGGGATGTCTTCTCTCCTAAGTTCTGCAGCATGATAAAATTTGTGTTCATCATGTTGAGACCTCAATCTTATCCTTGCCCTGAATTCCTATCTCAGAAATGCGCTCACCAACCTGTAGTTTCTTAACCTGAAAATCTGGGTACCAAGCTGGATGCCTTCCTCTCCCCAAACCCTCACATCCAATCATTCACCACATCCTAGAGCTGTCACTTCCTTAGTATCTCTTTTACAGGGATGTCCAACCTGTGGCCCATGAGCTGCACATGGCCCAGGATGGCTATGAATGAGGCCCAACACAAAATCATAAATTTACTTAAAACCTTTTTTTTTGCTCATAAGTTTTTATTAGTGTTTGTATATTTAATGTGTGGCCTAAGACAACTCTTCTTCCAGTATGACCCAGAGACACCAAAAGGCTGGACAGGCCTGCATTATCTTTCACAGCCATGACCTCTCCATCTTCCCTGCACAGCTTTAGTTCAAGCTTTTGCCATTTCTGCTGAATTGCAACAGCTTCCGAGTAAATTTGCTGCATTCTCTTTTTAGTTTGATGTTTATTTTGATGTTTATTTTGCTTTTGGTGTCAAATTTAAAAAATTATTTCCATGACTGATGTCAAGGAGCTTACTGTCTATATTGTCTTCTAAGAGTTTTATGGTTTAATGTTTTATGTTTGTCTTTAATCCAATTTGAGTTGAGCTTTGTATATGATATAAGATAGTGGTCCAGTTTCATTCATTTGCTTGTGGCTGTCCAGTTTTCCCATCACAATTGTTGAAGAGACTGTCCTTTTTCCATTGTATATTCTTGGATCCTTTGATATAAATTAGTTGATCACTATTTTTCTTTTTAAAACTGAGGCAGGATCAGGGCCACTGCAGGGGTGAAGAGCAGTAGGTAAATGTGGGTGGCATGGGGAAGCAAAGACATTCTCCCCACTTCTCACTCCTAAGTTAAGTGAAAAGTAAAAGAAGGAAATACAGGTCCTTCTGAGAACAGGTCTCAGGTAAGAAAGGGACACTGAGGAAGTTGAGGATGTAAGGCCATATAATTATAGTGTTCTAGAAGCATAGCCAATGTGCTTGGAGTTAAGGAAGTAATGGGTTTTGGGTTAAAAAAGTCTGGAGACACCAGGTTGGTTTAACAATGGAGCTCTTTTATGAGTAATAGCTGGTGAAACCAGGAACAGGTGAAAGAGTGATTAGTTCCCTTTTAGGGGAGGGTCAGTGTTTGGGCTTGGTGGCAATGCTGTAGCTGTGGTATGGGTCCAGTGCTCATTTTCCCAGTGGCCTTCCAGGGAGTTGTAGTGAGTGTGGTAGGAGGGAGTTGAGGAAGCACTAAAATGGTCCTGCTTGGGCAGTTTAGTGAGTCACATGACCCCAGCTGAGAAGAGGAATGACATGGGCATGGCCAGCTGTCTAGATTCTTAGCCTTCTCATGAAGAGTGTTGTTTGGACTTCTAAATGAAAGGGGCTGGTGAAAATTCTCTTACATTTTACAGTGTCTTGTCTGTCTCTTTGCAGTCACTGATGTAAATAATAAAAGAATGAGCAAATCATCCATTGATTCTAGAATCTTCCATTCCCAGAGAGAAGAGAGAAAACCCTTTTGAAACTTACCTATCCTGTCTGGTTCTCAGAGAGCTAATCTGGGCCTGTCAACATTTTTGGTTTCCAGCACATCTTCAGATGAATTCTTCATAGCAGGGCTCTTAGGTATGCTTTGATCTTTGGTTGTCAACGTCTAGCCCCGTGATTTTCAACCAGTGTGCTGCAAGAATTTTTAAAACAGGTGATAACTGACTATTTAGTCAGGGACACTGACCTATTCTTCCTTAAATTGTCAAATAAAAAGAGACAATAACCAACACAATCATAGCTGTCCAGTATGAATGAGTTAAAATTATACCTATTTTTTGTTAGATCAGCAAAATATATTGAAAGGTTTTTTTAGACTCCGCTGAGAAATAAATGTCAATTAGCCATAAAATTAGGCAGTATAGAGTTTTATTGGGGTTTGTGCACCCGGGCGACATTTCTCAGTCCCGACCGTGGGGCCGAGAAAAGCCAGACAGGCCATGGAAAACCACGCCAAGCAGGGAATATGGTGGGGTTTTATTCCGGTCGGCTCTCCTCATGGGAGCTGGAGATTGGCATCCTCAGAAGAAAGCGACAACGTATCATTGGTGGTTCTCCTCACTCGCTGGTTTGACGTCAGCCGTCTTTTCCATGCTGTAGTCCAGCCACCATGATCGATTGTAGTCCAGCCACCATTTTGTCCATCCTGACATTCTGACCTCTTTGATAGGATAAGGGGCGCCGTATTCGATCTGGCTACTTCCTGCTGTCAGGGGATCATAGAGGGGAGGGGCTAGAGGTCAGCCGTCTCTGGTTCATCAGGGAGGGGCAACTAGGTTTGGGCCTTAATCCAACCTGAAAATGTGTCAACAAATGTTAAAAGGTAACACAATTTTTGTGGGGGGGCATGTGAGTGAAGTCGATTTGCCAGTCCTGGCCAGGGAGATGTCCTTTCATGTGGTGAGTTGGAAACTGGGGTTTAAGGCCTTCCTGGGTTGACGTTTTAGAGCAGACTGAGCATTCAGCATGCACCTGCTTGATGGACTGGAGAAGATTTGGGAAGGAGAAGAGGGGATTGAGGAACTTGAACAGAGTCTTGGGGCCAATGGGCAGTGACTGGTGGATTTCTAAGAGGAGGGAAACAGCCTGTTGCTGGGGAATGGCAATTTTTCATTGAGGAAGATTTAACCTCCGCTGCCAATGCGGCCACCCTGGGCATACAGGGAAGAGTATTCCTGAGAAGTATAGGAAGGAGGTACAGGGGTGAACAGGAGGAGTATGGAGGAGAGAGAAGCTCCAGTGGTCAGTTTTCATGCTGCGGCATTAGCCCAGGCATTGCCCTGGGAGACAGGGTTTTGTGAGGTTTGATGCCCCTTGCAGTGAACAACAGCTACTTCTGCAGGTAATTTTAAAGCTTGGAGGAGTTCAGAGATTAGAGATGCACTAATGATGGGAGAGCCTTTAGGTGTGAGAAACCCATGCTCCTTTCAGAGAGTAGAGTGGCTGTGAACAATGAGAAAGGCATATTTGGAGTCTGTGTAGATGGTTATTTGCTTGTTTTTTTTGCCAGAGAGAGAGCTCAGGTGAGAGAGACGAGTTTGGCTTTTTGTGAGGTTGTGCCCTCAGGCAGCAGTTGTGCTTCTAGGGTGGAAGCAAGGGTGACCACCACGTAGGCTGCCCTCCACCTTCTGTCAGCCCCCACCACAGAACTGCCATCCACAAACAGAATGAGGTCAGCGCTGGGGAGTGGAATGTCAGACACCCTGTCTAGGGGCTGCCCGAGAAAGTCAAGAACTTCAGGACAAGAGTGAGTGGGTTCAGGATTGATAGTAGGCACTGGTAAGAGGGTGACCAGGTTGAGCTGAAGGGAGAGGTAAAGGGATAAGGTGGTACTCTCTATAAATAGAAGGTGTAGCTCTTGGAGGCATGAAAGGCTCAGTAGTGAGAGGGCCTGGTGTGAGAGCAGATCAGTAAGGTGGTGGGGCGAGAAAATGACCACCAGCTGGCAGAGAGTCAGCTTGAGGGCCTCCTTGCCTAACTCTGCGGCACTACCCAGGGCACGGAGACATGGCTGCCACCCCCGTAAGGTTGGATCCAGCTGCTTGGAAAGGTAAGCAACCGGACGGTAGGAGAGGCCAACAAGTTGGGCCAGGACACCAATTGCTATGCCTTGGTATTCATCCGTGAAAAGGTGAAATGGACAGGTGGGATTGGGAAGGCTTAGAGAGGGGTCCTGCAGGAGTGTGCCCCATAACGTGGTGAAGGCTTTCTCTACCAGCTTGAGAGATGTAAGGGTTCTCATAGGAGTTTCTTTTTCAGTGTTGTATAGGGGCTTGGCCAAGAGGGCAAAGCTGGGAACCTAGTGTCTGAAGAATCCCACTAATCCCAAGAAGGAGAGAATCTGATTTCCATTAGTAGGGGGTTGGAACTCATGGAGGAGGTGAGTGCGGTCTGCAGTGAGACTCTGTGTGGTAGGGGTTATGGACAGACCTAAGTAGGTGACGGTCTGTGGGGAAATCTGGGCCTTGGTGGGGGAAACCCGATATCCTTTGTCTGCTAACGAGTTAAGGAGGAGGGCTGTGTGTTGTTGGGACTTTTGTAATGAGGGACTGCACAAGAGGTTATTTACATACTGGAGGACAGTGCTTGATCCTAAGTTTCAGGTGGCAAGATTTCAGGCAAGAGCCTGCCCAAAGAGATGGGGAATGTCTCTAAAGCCTTGGGGAAGGACTGTCCGTGTCAGTTGTTGTGAGAGGTTGGTGTCAGGGTCAGTCCAGGTAAAGGCAAAAAGAAAAATATGAATCCTGGTGGAGGGGGATAGTAAAGGCATTTTTGAGGTCCAGAACAGAAAAATGGGTGGTGGTAGGTGGGTGCGAGAGAGGACAGTGTAGGGATTTGGGATCACTGGGTGGATAGGGATTACTGCTTCATTAATGAGCCTTAGGTCTTGGACTAACCGACATGCTCCTGATGGTTTCCGAACTGGAAGAATTGAGGTGTTACATGGGGAGTTGGCCGGGATTAAAAGTTCCTGCCCCATAAGGTGGGAGATGGTAGGTTTGAGACCTTTACGATGGGTTTTAGAGATTGGGAACTGAGGTCTAGAAGGAAAGGTGGTGGAGTTTTTCAGCATGATGGTGACCGGGGTGTGGTGAGAGGCCACAACAGGCATGGAGGTGTCCCATACCTGAGGGTTGACTAGGGTGGGTGAGATTGGAGGTTGGGTTAATGGGGTAGGGTTTTTGAGCAGAAGAAGGAGAAGGTGAGAGGAGGGGTTTAGGCTTGCTGTGATCTGTAAGGAGGCTCCTAGGAGGTGCAAGATGTCTCTTCCTAGGAGTGGAACGGGGCAGGAGGGTATGACCAAGAAGGAGAATATGAAGGGGATATTATTAAGGTTGCAGTTTAAAGGAAAGGTATGAAGGGGGTGTGATGGAGTTCCGTCAACCCCCATGACCGAGATCTGGGAAGGGGTAAGGGGACCAGAATGTGATGGCAAGACAGAATAGGTAGCCCCTGTGTCTATTAGGAATGAGATGGACTTACCCACTATCTGTAGCATTACCCTGGGCTCAGCGAGGGTGATGAGGGTCTTCGAGTCCAGGCCACGTCAGTTGCCCATGAAGCAAGGAGCTTTAAGGCCGGAGAGGAGTCCTCACCTTGGCTGGCTGGTCTCCCATGTGGAGGCACGGGGAATGAGCCTTTAAGGAGGCAGGCATCTCTCCAATGGCCGAGCTGCCAGCAGTGGGAGCACAGTTTTGTGGGCAGTTGAAGGTTTGGACATTGGCGGGCCCAATGTTCTTCCTTACCACATTTGAAGCAGGCTCCTGGTGGCGTTCTTTTTGGTGGCCCAGACTTTGACTTCGCTCCTGGGCTGTGACATCCTGGGTCTTTAGCCGGCCTCAGGGCTGCTACTATAGCCTGGGTCTGCAGGGCTACCTTCTGCTGGAGGCGCGCTTGGCGAGCAGCCTCAGACTTTTCCTCCCAGTTGTTAAAAACTTTAAATGCCATGTTTACCAGATCTCAGATGGGGATTTGAGGACTGTCCTCTGCCTTTTTTTAGTTTTGTTTTTTGTTGTTTTTCTTTTTTCTAATGTCTGGGGCTGACTGAGAGGCAAAGTGGGTGGGCAGTACAGTGGTCCCTGTATTGGATGTAGGATTTAAGCGAGTATGGAGAACTATAGCCTCAGTGAGGCAGATAAGGAACAGGACTGGCTTTTCTTCTGGGCCTTGGGTAATTTTTCTGAGTTCATTATAATTAACTGCTTTCTGAGCTGACCATTATATTCCTGCTAACAGTTACTTAACCATTTGGTTATGGCGCTCTCTGCCTGCCTGTCCCATCTGATAATCCCAACCCGGGTTGGCTTCTGGCACAGCCTTGGCTCCTAGTGGCATAGTAGGGTTTGTAGCAGGGGTTTGGTTTGCATGAGCTCTAGCGGCAGTTCGAGCATGATCACATTCATCTGGAGTTAGAGTAGAGGTTAAAATGATGTGTAAGTCATGCCATGTGAGATCGTAAGCTTGGACTAGTTACTGGAATTTCCTGATAAAATAGGTGGGGTTAGTGGAGAACGAGCCTAGGCATTTTTCAATTGAAGAGAGGTCAGTTAGTGAAAAAGGGACATGGACCTGAACAACACTTTCTGCTCCCGCCACTTCCTGGAGAGGGGGCAAATACGGGAACCTAGGGACTCTAGATTCAGGTGGGAATGAGTATATAAGCTAACTGGGCAAGAAAGATCTTCAGAGGGAGGGGGGAAATCTGGTGGAGAGGGGAGGGCCGAGGCTGGAGTAGCTGTAGGTGGGACCTGATAAGGAGGGAGGGGGAGAAGGAGGAGAAGCAAGATTTTCAGGAGAGTCAGAAAAAGAGGAAGGAGGCTCCAGAGCAGTTGGTTTTGGAGATTGTGCAGGCTCAGAGTTTCCCCGGGGGCCAAGAGGATTTGAGTTGTGGAACACTGGGCACACAAGTCCAGACGGGAGTGTAAAGCCCAGAAGCCCTGAATGTAGGGGACCTCAGACCATTTGCCAGTCCGTCTGCAAAAATTATTTAGGTCAGTAAGGGTAATGAAATCAAAAGTGCCTTCAGGAGGCTTGGTTTTGCAATTATTGAGCTGATGTAACGGCCAGGCCATAGTGGACAGAAAAATCAGCTGTTTATGTTTGAGGCCAGGCACCCTAGAGGGGACTTAGGGTCTGGTTTGGACCCCTGTCCCCCCATTCTTGGTCCCAAGGACGGAAGATTGGTGACCGAGAATTGGCGTCCTGCAACTCAAGTCACCGACCAAGTCAGACAGAAATGGAGTTCAAGGCCGGGGGACGTCTCCACCCATTCTTGAATCCTGGAGGGAGAACAATTTCTCCCGGAAGGGCTACCCCCGACGTAGCGCTACGATTTTCGGTAGGAGAGCAGCCTCTCTGGCGGACGGGGACCTGGAGTCGGAGTCCAAGGACCAGGAAGTTGAGGGATGGCGGCACTTACCCTGGTTCAGTGCTCGGACTGGTGGGGTGGCCACGAGGCCGCCCCAGGAAGTTGGGAGAGGAGCGGTCTTCAGTAGACAATGACTCCTGTCAGGTTTCGGCACCAAATGAAAGGTTTTCTTAGACTCAGCCGAGGAATAAACGTCAATTAGCCATAAAATTAGGCAGTATAGAGCTTTATTGGGGTTTGCGCGCCCAGGTGACGTTTCTCGGTCCACACAGTGGGGCCGAGAAAAGCTGCGCCGAGCAGGGAATATGGCAGGATTTTATTCCAGTTGGCTCTCTTCGTGGGAGCTGGGGATTGGTCCCCTCCAAACAAAGTGGGAACATATCATTGGTAGTTCTCCTGGCGCCCTCGTTTGATGTCAGCCATCTTTTCCAGGTTGTAGTCCAGCCACCATTTTGTCCTACCCCGCCCATCCTGACAAATAGGTTTTATGTTGTGCTGCAGAATTCTAGCAATTAGTTTTTCTGTACCATGAAATGAGAAAGGTTAAAAATTGCCAATCTAGCCTAATATTTAGTAACTGCTTTCTTCCAATGGTAAGGGCTTAACAAACTTTGTTTGCTAGATGATAACTATTACTGTGTTATTTTCCCAGCTTCATTTTATCCACCCATTTCCTTCACTATCAGCCTTGATATTTAGAAATGCTATTTCCTTCACTGAGTTTCATGGGTCATGGATGATAAAACCTGGTGTGGTGATTTACCTGGCACTGGACTGTGTCTCCATAGAACTTCCAACAATCTCACTGCATATAAATTTACCTTACAGAGTTTCCTGATGCAGGTCCTGAGCAAAATCAAATGAACACTAGTGTGCCAAGAGTCAAAGATTACTTTTGATATTTGTGTAAGCTCTTTCCTTCCTCCTGCAAAATTGTCAGGTGCAGATTGCTTGCTGTTGTTTTTTTATAGTTATGGTGTGTAGAAATCTTGAGGGTATGCCAGATTTTAGCCATGGGGATAAAAGTTAAGAAATAAAAGGTTGTGAATTTGAGCTTTCCTACTCTCTGCATTCTGTGTTTACCCCTGAGGGTGAAATGGTTCAACTTGATCAGATAGCAACCACAGTGAGGTCTAGGCCCAAATCTTTCCTGACTTGCTTACTTAACATTCTCTACTTGACCTCATCACAGAGAGGCCAGAGAGCTGCAATTCTTATCTGAAAAGCACTACCAAGGGTTTCTTGCTTACTCTATTCACTATAAGGTCTTTAAAGAAGGTGGGCTATGTGAGGGTAGTCTAAGCTGCCTTGTTCCTATTCTCATGTTACAGCCCTAAGAAAGGGAAGGCCTAGTGAGTTCTCTTAATTTACAAGGCCTTATTCCTGGTTTTTGATTGAGTTTAGAGCTTTTTTTTTCTTGTTAGGGTTGTTTGATTGTAACTTGTATTTGTTTGATTTGTATATATTTGTTCTGCATATTTGTTTCAAAAATTATTGTTGTGTGTGTGGTCATTGAATCCAAGGTCCCATGTTCTGTTGTCTGTTTTAAACATAAACAACAAATGCAATGATCTGTGTATGCCTGAGGAAAAATGAAGCCTAGGTTACAGAACTGAGTTCCCTGAACTAACTTGATCCCCCTATATACTGCAAAAATGCACCACTCCTCCTAATCAGTCCTAGAGAAAAACATGTTCTTCTTTTAGAGAAATTGACCCTGCTCACAAAAATTTAGAACCAGTTTTCCAGAACTGTCTACATAGCCGCTTCCTTAGCCACCAAGAAAATGTGGTTCATTTTCTGAGAGTCGGTGCCTTGATTTTATTAAAAGCAAAACAAACAATATGTACCCCCTATGAACTACCTTATTTATAATAACTAGTTTTCAATGAAGTTTGAATGTTTCCAAAATACCAAGTCCTCTCGCAAGGTCACTGTTGAAGATATTGGTGTATTGAATTAAAAAAAAAAAATGAATTGGGTGTCAAAGGGCAAGTCTGAGTTCTTAGAGGTAGGATGTTGACTATGTGAATGTCACTCATTTCTCCAAGTCTCCACATCTTTATTTGGATGTGGTGGATACTGATCTTCCAGGTCCATGCTGAACCCCTGTTAGGAAAGCCCACACATGTGTCTTGTTCTTATCAGGGCTGAATCACACCAAATTGGAGCACTGGCCTGTGGATGAAAGGTGTTAGATAACTAACATATCTCAGGCCCTGAAAACAAATGAAGAATGTCTGAATGTTTTGATCATTGGCAGCTTCACTCAAGTAAATATTTGGGTTACCATGTTGCCTGGAACTCAGTGAATATTTATCAAATGGATAAATTTACAGAACACTAGAACTTCAGGAGAAAAATCAATAGCCTGACTCATGGCCTGGTGGAATCTGAATAAATTTTACTCACTGATGAAATATGCATTCTTACATGTTCAGAGAGGTATCTGACATAACTCAACTCTCACTTCATACCTTAAGAAAGGTTTTACTTGAGGTCTGATTTCCTAGAGACAGAAATTCTGATTAACAACCTCCTAAAGAAACTAAAAGAGATATTGCAATGATTGCTTTCCCTAGCCTGATCATTGACTCTGGGCTCCATTTGAGGATAAAAAAGGTCTTCCTTTGATAATTGCTTTATTAATCACTTTATCAAGCATTCTGTGTGATGGACGCTGGGCATTTTCTAGATGACACATTCTCCCAGTCTTTGAAATGCTCACATTGGTATTTTGTAACCTTCCTGGATCCATAATCTCTTGGGGGCAGATAATAACAGCACTGCAGTGGGTACCTCTGCACCAATGACCTCTGTAGGAATAGAAGCATCTCACTGTTACACTGACAGAAAGGGCCCTACAGGCAAAACAGAAAGGGAGTTACTTGGAAAACTGAAGCCAGGTCAGAGCAGCCTCCTACAAAAGACTTACAGCCACCCTGGTCTAGGACAATTATGCACTGCTACTGCTCAATTGAAAAAGAATATTAATAATCACAATAAATTTGTATAGTGCTTTAGATATTATCTTCATCTCATATATAGAAACTGGGGTTCAGAGAGCCAAGTTAGCATAGTTGGGGGTGGTGGACATGGCCAGTGTCCCAGCCCAAAATTTTAGGTCTCCAAATTCCTAGCCCAGAACACATTTGAACATGCCATAACGTTCCACTTCCTCATGCTCCCTTTCTTCCCTTTTGTTTCTATATTACAAATTCACAAACTTTACTTTAGGATATAGTAGAAAAGAAAAACCTGGTCGTTTTATTAGCCAAGGTTTTGCTCTCAAATGAAGGAATAAACTACATTTTAATCTGAATATGACTTAACTGTCAGGTTCATGGACATCAAGAAATAGTCATTGTCATTGACTGAAGTATGATAGCATCCAGAAATGCTTTATCTATGTAAGCTTTCTTGACAATAACAACAAATCTCTTATATTCACATGTGGTAAACATTTACTCTGTCAGAAAAGACCAGCGATTCATAGAAGACATTTCAGAAAATTGTTGTGATATATTTGCTCTAATTTTACTAATTAAGCATGATTAAGAATGAATTCACACAAAGATGGTTTTTGTCTCAGGATTTTAACTTAATTGGTGTTAAGTCTGTGGGACCCCACATGTGTCAGCACTTATCAATGAACAGATTTGATGTTCATGACGTGACCAGAGGCATAGGTGTGTGACAGCAGCACAGCCAGTTAAAAAGGCAGTCATCTTGTCCTGACTTTGCAAGGAACTCTGAGCCATTTGGTTGGATCCTGGTGGAGCCTGTGCCTTGGGAGGATCCACACTGCCAGGGGTGCTTTAAACACAAGTTAAGTGCAGGCCTTTTCTTTCAATGAGAGGTTTTGATGCTGGAGAGCCCCATGTAGAAATCTAGCTCCCCCTTGTTGGGTGTGTGCCTCAGTCTTCCTTTGCAGTTCTCACCTCAGTTCTGATGTGATATGAAGGTAATGATTTCTACCTGGTGCAAAGCTGTCATTCAGCCTAAAAAGTTTTTAAATAAATCTTTTAGAGCTTTAGAGTGAAAAACTGTTGCACACTTACTGGTATCTGTTTTGTGGGAAAGAAAAACATGTAAGCATCCCAGGGATTTATGCTACTGAAAGTAGGAAAAGAATCCAAAGAAAGGAACTTATACCTGATGAAATCTCTAGTGCAGGACAAGTGTGGTCCTGTTCACACACCCTGGTCTTCTTCAATGAGTTATACATTACTGACAAGGAGAACTACACACTTGTGTACATAGGTATCATGTCCCAGCCTAAGTCCCAGTGGCCTTGATCTTGGGAAACTTCATGCAAAACTACTGAGAGGTTTTGCCTTGGGATTAAGCAGACTGCTGGAGACTTCTTCAGTTGGTTATTCAGGTTGATTGCTCTATATTTTAGTTGTAATTCCAGTTTGGTCGCAGGAGGAGATGAGTGTAACTTTCACCTATTCCACTGCCATCTTGGATCCTAGAGACTTCTTCAGGAGGAGGAGACGATCAGATCCACACCTCAGCTTTATGACAAAGCCTCCATCAGGAGGTCCTGAGGGGGTCAGCACAGCATGGGGTGTATCATTCAGTGCCACTCAGAGCCACTGGGTATGGGATTTTAATGTTATTCAACCCATGTTCCTTGAGTTGAAATCTTGGTTTACTTGCTCACTGTCTGGCTAGTTTTCTGTTGTAACCAATTACCTTAGTGCCTGAAAACAACACCTGCCTTCTAGCTTAGAGTTCTGTAGGTTAGGAGTCCAGCAGGATGTGCCTGGGTTCTCTGCTCTCCTGTGCCTGACAGGGCCAAGGTTGTAATGTCAGGTTGGCTGGCTTTCACCTAGAGGTTCTGGGGAAAAATTCACTTCCAAGGTCATTCATGTTTCAACAAAATCCTGTTTCTTGTTACTGTATGTCTGAGGTTCCATTTTACAGTCAGTCTCTGGCCACTGTGTCTTCTTAGTGCCCACCCATACTATGTCACACACTCTCCTCACCATTCAAAGCCAGCAGTAGCTTGTTGAGTCCTATCGTGCCTACTACCTCTCTAGCTGTAAATTTTAAAATCTATTTTTAAAGAACTCACTGAATTGGATCAGATTTATCTGGGTAGATCTCTGAACCTTAAGGGAAATTGACTTGGGACTTTAAGTCCATCTGCGAAATCCTTGGTCAGCAGTATTTTTATTAGTGTTTGAGTAATCAGGGGATGGGATCTGGGGGTTCCTCTTTGGAATTTGTTACCATTTTATCTAACTGCTCTGCACCTCAGTCTTCTCATCTATAAAATATGATAATAACAGTGCCTACTTCATAAGGTTGTTATGGGGATTAAATGATGTCATATATGTAAAATGCCTAGAACAGTTCTGGTGCATATGAGGAGGATTGTGAAGGGTTTATTACTATTAGTTTTGAGGCCTAAGGCCTGTGACCCAGAAGACAGTGTTTAGTTAGCTCGATGGTGGTTTCTGAGCAAGTACAGAGCCCATGGAAGTGGTGTTGGTGACAGGCAGAGACAGACATGCCTGGTGGGAGAGAGCAGGACTGTGGAAATACCAGGCAGGTGGAGGTACCCAACAGAATAGGCACAACCGTGCCTACATAGGCTTTAAAAGCTCCTTAAGTATTTCCATGTACTAGGAAGATTTGAAACTATAGGCTAAAGGGAGATAGGAAAACACTAAACATTCCTGAAACAGACCAATGAGTTGCCATCCCTGGCAGGCACACTCCCTAGAACTAAACAGAAAATAATCCATTCAGAAAGAAATTCTCCTTTTCTTTTGGGTAGAAAGCACCTGGGCTTCCTGTGGGACTAATGAAGGCCCAATTCTGGCCGAGCTGCAGCCCATGTGGGATGTAGGAGTGAGGGGCTGTATCCCAGGGGCAGATAGACATGGAGCAGTGGTGAGAACCCTGCAAAAAGAGCACCTTCCCCATGGGTCTCACACTCACCTACCAGCCAGCATACTGCCCTGGTCCAGCTGGGTGGTACAGGGGATCCAGGCTCCAATAGCAAATGAGGAGCTGGAGCTGGAGCTGATCCCAGTATGCTGGAGCCTGGACCTTCCCTGGGATGGCCCTGGTCTAAGAAAATAAGGATTACATGTGGAGCCCAGTGTGCTGGTTTATTTCATCAGCAGACTTGTCTTGGCTGCCTTGAAAGCAGAGTTCTGCTTTCTACCCTGGGCATGTCCCAGCTGCCCGAAGCAGAAAAGACAGCTGAAAGGGGTTATATGTGAGTTGGCAATGAGGAAGCCAGCTCAGAGTCTCAATTTGTCCTTTGCACACCAAAAGCAAACTACATAATGGAGAGTTAACAATATATTAAAATGTGTTGTTCTTTTTTCTTTTTTGAAATGTTTCTTGTAGAAATTCTTTAAAAGCTTTTAAAAAATCTATTTAGCTTGTTTAATAGTGCTTAGAGTTTTTAAAATATTATATTTATTCATTTACATTAAAACTTTTCTCCAAAACAATTTAAAGTAGATTCCTGTTCCAGTTTTAAATTCCTACATCAAATTAAAAAAATAAATCTTGATAATTTTCATTTTAAAGAATTTAATAATCCCATCTTTATTTTTATAGCTTTCCAGTAAAAGTTTAATTTTTAAGCCTGCTCTTGAATGAGAATATTGTCATCAGGGTCACATAAAGTCCTTTTAATCTTTATATTTTGAGCCCTTTCCTGAAAACTATATTTTCTGGCAAATTATCCTGCCCTCTCACCTTGATTTTGAGTCCCTTCACCATCCCAGATACTGGTGGAAGAAGTTGAACGAATCCAGGACCTTGGGCATTTCCCATCCTCCTCCCTGGGAACTCAGGGTTCAAGGCAATCATTTCATGCTTTTCCCATGTTTACATTGGGTTTTCTCACTGTGCCAGATTGGCATGCCTTCCTGTTCTAGGGCTCAATGCAGATTAAAAAGCATACCAGTGAAGTGTCAAGTGGGGAAGAATATTATGGGCTGCAGGGACCACTCAGCCCAGGACCCTGAGTGAGGGCAAGCCTGGCTGAGGGTGAAAAGACCTCAGTGAATTAGGAAATAGAAAGCAGAACCCAGAACAGCTGCTCTCTAGACATGAGATGGCAAATAGAAAACTGCTTCTGTTTCTTCTTTAAAGAGTGTCTTCTTTAAGAACTACCTAAGAACTGACCAAAAGTTCCCAAACCCAGCATGCAGACAGATATAAAGTGCAGGGTGAGGCAAAAATTCTTTTGTGTAGTCACAACTGTAAATCTACTTTTGCCCAACCCTGTAGATAAGTAATTCCAGCAGCATATTCTCTTTATTTTATTATATATTTTTTATTGTGCCATTACATTTTTCCTAATTTTTCCCCCTTTGCTTGTTTCTACCCAGCAATTCCCAGTCCCTCAGGCAATACCCCCACCATTGTTCATGACCATGGATCATGAATATAAGTTCTTTGGCTACTCCATTTCCTATACTGTATTTGTATCCTCATGGTTATTCTGTAACTATCTATTTGTACTTAATCCTCTTACCTCTTCACTCATTCCCCCAAACTATCCTCCCATTCTGGCCACCTTCAAAACACTCTCTGTATTCATGATTCTGTTTCTGTTTTTCTTGTTTGCTTAGTTTGTTTTTTAGATTCAGTTGTTGATTAATATGTATTTATTGCCATTTTATTGTTTTTGATCTTTTTTTCCTTAAATAAGTTCCTTTAACATTTCATAAAATAATAGTTTGGTGATGAACTCCCTTAGTTTTTTTCTTATCTGGGAAGCTCTTTATCTGCCATTCCATTCTAAATGATAGCTTTGCTAGGTAAACCAACTTGGCCATAGATCCCTGCTTTTCATGACTTTGAATGTTTCTTGCCAGTTCCTTCTAGCCTGCAACTTTTCTTTTGAGAAATCAGTTGACAGTCTTATGGGAACTCCCCTATAGGTAACTAACTGCTTTTCTCTTGCTGCTCTTTATTTTTAACCTTTGACATCTTAATTATGATGTGTTTTGGAATGGGCCTCTTTGCAACCATCTTATTTGGGACTCTCTGTGCTTCCTAGATTTACATGTCTATTTCCTTCACCAAATTGAGGAAGTTTTCTTTCATTATTTTTTCAAATAGTTTTCCAATTTCTTGTTCTCTCTCTTCTCCTTCTGGCACTCCTACGATGTGTATGTTGGAAAGCTTGAAGTTGTCCCAGAGACTACCTATTCTATCCTTGTTTCTTTATTATTCTTTTTTCTTCTTGTTCTGATTGGTTGATTTTCACTTCCTTATGTTCCAAAACATTGATTTGATTCTTGGCTTCATCTACTCTACTGTTGATTCCCTGTAAATTGTTTTTTATTTCAATCTGTATATCCTTCATTCCTGACTGGCTCTTTTTTATGCTGCTGAAGTTTTCACTAAGTTTCTTGAGCATCCTTTTAACCAGTGTTTTGAACTCTGTATCTGATAGATTGCTTATTTCTATTTTGTTTACCTTTTTCTGGAATTTTGATCTGTTCTTTCATTTGGGCCATGTTTCTTTATCTGTTCATTTTGACATCATCCCTGTGTTTGTTTCTATGTATTAGGTAGAGCTGCTATGACTCCCTGTCTTGGTTGCATGGCCCAAGGTAGTAAGTGTCCTCTAGGGTCCAGTGGAATGGCTTCCCCTATCACTCAAGCTAGGTACTTGAGGTTCACCCTTCAGGTGGGCTGAGTACACCCTCCTCTTGTAGTTGAGATTTGATTTCTGTTGGCAGGTCAATGGGAAGGATTTACCTAGCCTAGTCATCTGCAAGGCCTGGCTGTGACCACTGACCACCAACCTCCACTCTTCATGGAGGATCAGCTCTGCTGAGGGCATGGTGGTGGTGATCCAATGTGGTCTGTAGCTGTTCACTGGGTGTGCAGTCTCTGGGTTTACCTTGATGGTGCAGGCCAAGGTGAGCCCCCACCTGTGTTCTGCTCAGGACAACCCTGCCTGAGCTATAAAGATATCTTAGATGGCTGCTACTTATATTGGGCTTGGAGATCCCCAGGCAAAGACAAGCTGTAAATCTAGGCTGGTTGCTGCTAGTGCCAAGCCTGGGACCACTTAGCAAGAGGTACAGGGGTGGGGGCTCATTGAAGCTGGCCAGCAGCTGTATTCTCAAATCCAGATTGGCTCCCTTGTGAAATATGCATGTTCCTTAAATTATGTGGCAAATTATTTGACCAGAATTGTTTTGAATACATTAATTTACTCTTACTTTTTTATAGAATAAACTTAGTTTTGTTAAATTCATTATTTTTTTTGATATTTAATATGATTCATGCAAAAAGCATTCATAGGTAATTTTAAAGCAAATATGGCAGAATAGGGGTGTTACCTGCTTTGTGCTTAAACTCAGAAATAGCCCTGAAATGCCTCTTTTAGCCATTCTCCAGGGCTGGAGAGTATAACCTCTGGCTTTCTAGAAAATCAGTCAGTGATCTGGACTTTTTGATATCTAATTTAGCTATTCCATAATTTTTTCATTCAAAAAATTCAAAGCTGCCTGTAAATGTTGAAGTCCCAGTAAGAAGAGGCAGGTGCTATTTTGGGCTATCTCTGAGGACTGTCTTGGGCAGGGAGGTAGACACATCTGGGGTACTATTTTCAGGCTCCTGAGTTCCAGAAAGACTGGCAAGCTGGAAAAAGACCAGAAGTGTGGAAGGAAATGATTAATGAGTGAAGTGGGCAGAGCTGGGGCATGACTCTTCAAAGATAGAGCTGAGAACTCAGAACCAGGGGCAATGAGATAAGGCAGGAAAGAAGCCCTCGCATAGATCTGCCCACAGAGGATCTACATGCTTTAAAGGAACCAGAGCTAGATTTATGTAAACACACACACACACTAGGCACCTTGGTTCTGAATCCCAGCAAGACCTGAGGCCTGAGAATCTGGAATTCTGGAGACCAGGGCTTTCTGCCCTGCATAGTAGCTTCCCCTGGAGATTGCCAAAAATACACCCACGTCTCCACTTTCCACATAGGGAAAATCTGTGAAAACACATTTTTAAAAACTAATATTTGTCACAGTATCTTTTAAATATCAATATGGTATCATAAATTATTGTAGGGGAAACCTTAAAGTTACTTAAATGTGGGAACCTAATTTTAACTTGAAGAATAGCAATGAAGAAGTTTATTATTTCTTTTAACAATGATTATATAAATGAAACTTTGGAGACTGCTGTGCTTTATAGATCAGTGCTTCTCAGACATTAATGTGCATGGGAATCACCTGTGGTTTTTATTCTAATCTGATGGTCTGAGTGGGGCCTGAGCAGGGGTGTCAAACTCATTTTCTCCAGGGGTCACATCAGCCTCGAAGTTGCCTTCAAAATGCTGAATGTAATTTCAACTCCTTGACAAGGAGTAGTTACATTTATACAGTCCTAAAATTATTTCAGCCCTTTGGAGGCAACCACGAGGCTGATGTGGCCCCCAGTGAAAATGAGTTTGACACCCCTGGGCTTAAGGTCTGTTTCTCTGGAGCTCTTACGTGAGGCTGAGGCACTGTGCCAGGCACACATGGGCAGCCGTGAGGCTCTACTACCTTAAATGGCCTTCTTTCCATATTCTTAGACCTGGAATGCCTTCCAAATGATTTCTAAGTGTGATTTGGCATGTTCATTTCCAGCCTAGGAGGGTAGAGTTGGTGGAAGGACTTTTTAAATACATCATCAATGACTTGTCATTTACCTTAAAAACATATAGGTCATGGAGAAAGCTTATTTCAGGTAAAGAAATTCCACTTCTGCCCTGGCTGGTATGGCTCAGTGAATTGAGTGCTGCCTTGTGAGCCAAAGAGTCATCAGTTCTATTCTCAGTCAGAGCACATGTCTGTGTTGTGGATCAGGTCCCCAGTAGTGGGTGTGCAAGAGGCAACTACACAGTGATGTTTCTCTCCCTCTTTCTCCTTCCTTTCCCCTCTCTCCAAAAGTAAATAACTAAAACCTTAAAAAAAAAGAAATTCCACCCCTACGATCTCCAAAAAGAGCCAATTCATGCAGTCCAAAATAATGTCTTGAAGTAAAATGTTTATTTTTTATTTTTTATTTATTTTTTAAATTTTTTTAATTTTTTTTATTTTTTTAATGTGCGGTTGCTGGGGGACATGGCCTGCAACCTAGGCATGTGCCCTGACTGGGAATCAAACCTGCGATGCCTGGTTCGCAGCCCGCACTCAATCCACTGAGCTACGCCAGCCAGGGCGAAGTAAAATGTTTAATGCCATAAAGAAACTATGAGCACACACACACACATACAACAGGACAGTAATTTCTTTCATGCTTGAAAGATAACTTGCTTTCATGAGTATGGTTAGTTTTTTATGTTGTTGTTGTTGTTGTTTCTTTTTTCTTTTCTTTCTTTTTTTTTTCCAAAAAATACAGTGCTTGGTCTGCACTCATTGGTCATATAAGGAAGAAGGTCAAGGTGTCACTGGGAGGACAAAAGATGGCCAGGAAGCAAACACACTTGGAATTAATTTCTTCAAAATTGTTTCTGATCATAAACAACACCTAAGGACTGAAAAACTGACAGAGGTGGAGCCACTTTAACCCAGAGCCAGAGCCTCCATTCCAGAGGAACTGCCTGAGCATCCTGCTCCTTGAACCTCGGGGCCATTTGGATGGAGCCAAATCAACAGTGTCTTCCAAACAATTTTTTTGTAAATCCAGCAAAAAAGCAGACCTCCTGGCCATAAGAACTAATGATTACATACTCTTTATCTGAAGATAGAATGAATAATCAGCCATGTATACCTAAAGAGTAACTCAGCTTGTTAACATCAATAGAAATTTCTTTCCTCTTTTCATATAATTATGTTCCTTTTCTCATAAAAATTCCTTGTCTTCCTCCTGTAATTGGGATACTATTTGGTTTTCTCCCTGAATCTATGCTTCCAAAATGCAATTCTGTGATCCCAAATAAACATGTGTTGCCTCTCATTTCAGCTTTTTAATTTTAAGTAAACAGGATACTGCACATATTCTTTGGGAGATATTTTCTTTACGTAGTGAATTAAGTGAATTAAACAAACACACTACTATAGGCCTGATGTCTTTTTAGGAATTTGGCTCTAAACAAGACTTTCTTTAAAATTATAACTTATTGCCAACTTTCAGTTTATTGGATCTTTTTTTAAGTTTAAATTATTTGAGCCTTTGAAATGTCTGTAAAGTGTCTAAGTGTTTTTTTAGTATATTTTATTAATTATGCTAATACAATTGCCTCATTCTTTTTTCCCTTTTATTCCCCTTCACCTTGTACCCCCATTCCCTCTAGCATTGCCCCCACCCCCCATTTTAGTTCATGTCCATGGGTTGTATATATATGTTCTTTGGCTTCTCCATTTTTTAAACTACTCTTAATTTCCAACTGTCAACTTTGTATCTGCCAATTATGCTTCTTATTCTCTCTACCTATTCCCCCATTCTCCTCCCTCACCCTCCCTGCTGATAACCTTCCATGTGATCTCCATTTCTATGATTCTGTTCCTGTTCTAGTTGTTTCCTTAGATTTGTTTTTGTTTTTGTTAAGTTCAGTTGTTGATAGTTGTGAGTTTGTTGTCATTTTACTGTTCATAGTTTTGATCTTCTTTTTCTTAGATAAGACCTTTTAACATTTCATATAATAATGGCTTGATGGTGATGAACTCCTTTAACTTGACCTTATCTGGGAAGCACTTTATCTGCCCTTCCATTCTAAATGATAGCTTTGCTGGATAGAGTAATCTTCGATGTAGATTCTTGCCTTTCATGATTTGGAATACTTCTTTCCAGTCCCTTCTTGCCTATAAGGTTTGTTTTGTGAAATCATCTGATAGTCTTAATGGTAACTCCTTTGTAGGTAACTGTCTCCTTTTCTCTTGCTGCTTTGAAGATTCTCTCATCTTTAATCTTGGGTAATTTAATTATGATGTGTCTTGGACTCCCTGAACTTCCTAGACTTGCATGTCTATTACCTTCTCCAGATTGAGGAAGTTTTCCTTCCATGTTTTTTCAAGTAAGTTTTCAATTTCTTGCTGTTTCCTTCTGCTTCTGGCACCTCTATAAATCAGATGTCGGAATGTTTGAAGTTGTCCCAGAGGTTCTTCAGTCTCTACTCATTTTTTTGAATTCTTGTTTCTTTATTCTGTTCCAGTTAAATGTTTGTTTCTTCCTTTTGTCCCAAATCATTGATTTGAGTCCTGGTTTCCTTCTCTTCACTGTTGGTTCCCTGATATGTTTCTTTATTTCACTTTGTACAGCCTTCACTTCTTCCTTTACTTTGCAACCCTATTAAATCATTTCTGTGAGCATCCTGATTACTAGTGTTTTGAACTCTGCATCTGATAGGTGGGCTATCTCATCATTGCTTAGTTCTTTTTTCTGGAGTTTTACTCTGTTCTTTCTTTTTTATTATTATCAACATTTTTATTTGCAATTTTTCTATTTTCTAATTTTTCTATTTTTTTGTTGTCGTTCAAGTGTAGTTGTCTCCATTCCCCCCACACTCCCCCTCCACCTCAGCCACCCCACCTCCCAACCCTGATCCCACTACCCCTTGGTTTTGTCCGTAGATATTCCTGAAAACCTTCCCCCTTTCCTCCCCATTATTTCTTCCCACCTCCCTTCTGGTTGCTGTCAGTTTGTTCTTAATTTCAATGTCTCTGGTTATATTTTGGTTGCTGGTTTATTTTGTTGATTAGGTTCCACTTATAGGTGAGATACTGATCTATTCTTTCATTTGGGCCATATTTCTTTTGTCTTAGAGCCCCTGTTACATTGTGAGGGGTAGAGCCTTAGGTATTTGCCAGGGCAGAGCAACCCAGTTTGCTGCGCTGTGGTGCTGTCTGTGGGGGAGGGGACAGAGAGGGAACAATACTGCTTGCTTGGTGCTTGCCCCACTTTCAAGAGACAGGCAGTTTCTCCTGCCACCACAATCCCCACAGATTTTTACAGCCAGAAGTCCTGAGGTCTTATTTGGCCCATGCTGGAACCCTGTGTTGCACAGTCTATCTGAATCCCCAGTGGTTTCTCCTGGCTTATCTGTACTCAATTGTGACACTGGCCAGTCTGCCAGGTACCTCCTTACTGTGCCTACTTTCTGCTTTGGCTGCCCACCTCTGCCCCTTCTACCAGTCTGGGTGAATGTTTTTTCTTTAACTCCTTGGTTGTTGGATTTCCATACAGTTTGATTTTCTGGCAGTTTTTTTTTTTTTTTTAAGTTGGTTGTTTCCTTCTCTTGGTTGTGCAAGGAGGTGAAGTACATCTACCTACTCCTCCATCTTGGCCCGAACTTGTTACAAAAAGTAAAGTGTCTGTGTTTTATGCTTCCAAATGCTCATCAATTTTTGGTACAGAGAGCAGATTAATTTAAAACTCAAAGTATTTTAAAACCATGGCTACTATGCTTATAAGTAATATTACGATACCCTTAGAGTGCAGTAGAATAAGTAAATAAGCAAATAGTGTTTGATAAAGTGGTATAAGTTAGCTCTGGCTGGTGTGCCTCAGTGGATTGAGTGCTGGCCTGTGAACCAAAAGGTTGATGGTTTGATTCCCAGCTGAGCACACGCCTGGGTTGTGGGTCAGGTCCCCGGTAGGGGACATGTAAGATGCAACCACACATTGATGTTTCTCTCCCTCTCTTTCTCCCTTTCTCCCCCTTCTCTCTAAAATTAAATAAATAAAATCTTTTTTAAAAGTGGTATAAGTTAAAGAAGTAATGTACTTTTCTTAATGGGTATTCTTTCCTGATTGTGTTCCCAAGTATTCATAGCCTTTCAAATTTCAATGACCAAGTGAAAGTTATTTAAACAATAGAAGATACTTCCCTGGACTTGGAGATTTTTCTCTTACCAAAACTTTCCTACTAAAACAGTTAGAAGATACCTTCTTTTTCCACATTTGTGGTCTAATGGCTCTCACCTATAATGATCTTCTGGGAATGTCTGTATTTATGTGATCCTATATGGTAGCCACCAGTCACTTGTGGCTCCTATGCACTTGAAATGTGGCTTCCTTTAAGTATAAAAAATGTAAAATAGCCAATTAGCAATTTTATATTGATTTCACATTGAAATATCATTTCTGATATATTGGATTAAGTAACATTATTAAAATTATTTTCAATTTTGCTTTTCACTTTTTAAAAAAAGTGACTATTAGAAAACAAACTTTAAGTCACATAATGTGGTTTACATTCAATTTCTGTTGGACAGTGCTTTATACACTAATTCACTAGATTTCTCATTTTGTTTTGCAGTAATATTCTATTTATTATTTGGTATCACTAGGATAAGCACTTTGCTTGTATTAACTCACTTAATTTAATTATCTCTACCTTACAAATGAGGATTGAGCTCACAGAGGTCAAATAACTAGCTCAAGTAATTTTTGAGTATGTGGGAGAGATGGGCTCAAAACCACATCTGAGTCCAAAGCCCATCTCAGAGCCAGGGTGTTACCAGGCCAGGACCAGAGTAAGGCAGGGGAGGCCTTCACCTTGGGTACAAAACTTAGCATACTAAAAAACTCAGTAATCAAGATATATAATACTTCAGTAGATTTTTTAAAGTCAAAATAGTATAAAAATCCATAATGAACAAAATATCAGGTTTTTAAACAAAAAATCATGCAAGTCAATTTTACCCTTGACTTGCATGATTTAGCCTCACTTGCTCTTAGAGAGGTGACCAAATCTCACATTTCACAACTGCTTCTGATGGTGCCCAGGCAGAGTGAAGGGCTTAGCACATGGAAAATACTAATAAATATATGTACAGCAGAAAGATGGAAAGAAGGTAGATCAAAATGTTTAGAGAAGTTTGCTCTCTCTGTGTGTAATGGGGCCAGGGTGATTTCCCATCCATTGTATAAAACTTTTGCAATTAAATACAAAAGTTTAAAATTTGCTGAATAAGCTCCAACCTCTACTTAAAACTATGAATAAGCCCATCGAGCTAAGAGAGGTACTTAAAACAACAATCTTATAGAGGAATGAACACCATTATTTTCACAGTCAAATTTAACAAGTTGAGTACACTGTTGAGAAATCCTAGCCTGTCCACTTAATGCCCATTGTTCAGCACGTGAAGCACAGGGTGGACCTTTTACAATCAGTTTTTCCAAACACATGATATGGACTGTAATCAGGGCTAAAGGAACCCAGTTGTTTTCTATGTCAGAGATTCTCAATGGGGACAATTTCCTATGGAACTTTTCACCCCTCCCCCACTGCATGCACCCCACCTTCCTTCAGCTGGGCCAAAATAAAACCTTCTTCTCTTGTTTGATTCATTCCCTCTGACCTCATTCCTCTCTCTACATGGAAACCACTCTGATCATGGCTCCCATGGACCTCCTTGTGGTCAAATCTAGCAGATAACTTACAGTTTGCATCTTTCTTGACCTCTTGGCTGCTTTTGACACAGTTGATAATTGCCTCCTTTAAATACTCATTTCTTGGCTTCCCTGATTCCATATTCTCTTGGTTTTCATCCATGTTCTTGGATATTCCTTCTGAGTTTTCCCCAAAAGACTTTCCTAGTAGAAGTACCCTTCCTTCCTGTACCTGTCTCTCTTACTGATGCCCCCCTATATCAGTGTCCCCCCCACTCCAGTCTTCAACATCTGTGTCCCTTTGCTTTTAGAAACCTTAACTCCTACTCTGGGTTTGAATTGCTCCCCCAGGGTCCATCCCATCCCCTACATTGAAATCATTCAATCAACAATAGCATGGACAGCCAGCCTGGGTTCTGCTGCTAAAAGCCTGTGGTTTCTTTGTTGCCCTCCCGACCAGCCTTTGTCTAAGTCATAATCATCACTGGAACATCAGTGTCCACAGGATAACCTGGCACATATGGGTGCACATTCCAATGTAAAATGACCTAAAAAATTAAAAAAAGATTGTAGTCTATCACACGTCTGGAAGTCCAGCGTAGAGCACACCAGTGGCTCTGTGATCCAGCAGGAGCTAATGGTCTCTGTCTCATCACTTATTTACCCTTTGGTCATCCTCATTTTAAGCCTGATCCTGTCACCAATGTGGCAGCTGGCTGGAATAGACAGTCTATACCAGTAACCAGGCCAGTCATTTTATCTGCAGAAAGCCAGATGAAATTACACCCATTTGGAGCACTTTACCCAGATATGAAAATTCTTGAGATGCATAATATATAAAAGCCAATCCAATTTCACATATGTAATTGCAGATGCCAAATTGCCCAGGCTGAGAAAACAAAATCTTTGCAATTTCCCCAGGTGTGACTATGTCTCCACATTCCTCTAAGCCAGCCAAGCCTTTCTAGGAGCAAGTTTTCAACCTTTGCTCCAGAAATGTGCTTCCTCTCACAAATTTCAGTCTGCTTTTCCATTCCCCAGTTCCTGGGACTGTCCACCTCTGTCCCTGAGGAATCTTTTCTGTGTAGTTCTCTAACACCCTCAATCTCAGGGGAAGAAATATATAATTTCAGAAGTACTGAGAAAAGTCTATTGAATAGCTCACCCTCCTAAACACCTTGAGTTTCCTCTGACTGATTCAAGTTGCCCAAACTCCAAGTACTAAACCACAGCCATGAAAGAAAAGCCAGTTTCTCAATGTGATGCAACTCACTGGAGGTTTACTGGCTTTGTTGAGTCCCCTCTTCCTGCTGTGTTTCAAATCTGTGTTTCCTTTCCCTTAGCATATCTGCTATTTTTAGCTCAATCCCTGTCCTTTCAATTTGTCAGTCACTTTTATCCCAGATTAAACCCTCAGCATTCTCTCACAGCTTTGCCTGCACTCTGTCCCCATAGGTCCTATTCTTGACCAAATCCCTCTGTCACCCGGGACAGGATGCCCTCTCTTTCTCCTTGGACCCTTCCCTCCCTTCATGTTTAACTCATTCTTTGATCTTTGTTTATCAGTACTAGGCAGTCTAGACACTGAAACTCTGTGTTCATCAAAGAGGCATGTGCATTTACAAGATATTAACTGCACTTGGCCATCCCAGTGGGAAGGACAGGCTGGCCTGGTCTGGAGTGCATGGTTCATCCCAGCAGGCTGAGTCCCTGTCTGATTCTGCTGCAGCCTCAGGAGTCTAGTCAACTGACAATCAAGCTCACTCCATGAAAATCAGAATCTAAGTGATGACCAGTAGGACCTAATGAAGTCAGGCTTTCCTGGTTAATAACAATGGAAGGGTTTCTTTTCATAAAGTTGGGAAACATCAATTATTAAGAAAAAGCTAAATAAATAAATAAAAAGCAACATGATAATTTAGATCAGAGGCAGGCAAACAACTGTGTCTGTAAGGAGCCAGACAGCAAATATTAAGGCTCTGTGGGCCTTATGGTCTCTGTTGAAACTATTCAGCTTTGCTTTTGGAGGTGAAAGCAGCTACAGACAATAATAAATGAGTGGCATGGCTGTGTCAAATGAAATGTTTATTTCCAGAAATGGGTAGGACAGATTTGGCCCTAGGCTGTAGTTTGCCAATCACTGATCTGGATAATCAGACCACATGCTGAGTGAAGGGTCCCAAGTTACCAGGTAGGTCAGGAGGCTGAGAAGACAGGTGCCTCATGATGGAAGGCCAGCTTATCTGGTGATAAATAATATGAAACACTTATACTGAAACAAACCCAGAGAGTTTATGAAACAGAATATAATGTTGCACATTTTTGGGCAGGTTCTCAGGATCACATTTTTTGACCATCTTCTGTTTTTTAGAAGAATATTGGTGGGAAAGTCTGAGAAATGCTGACAAGGAGATACTTATATAACCAGCGACTATCTGGGACCACCAATGTAGTCTGATCACAGGGCCTTCACTTCTCACAGAAGTCTGGAATGTGACTAGCTCCTGCCCTATCATCCTAACACTAACAAGTTTTGTATTCTTCAGGGATTTCACCCCAGTCTCCACCCACTGGCCAGTGAGACTCTCAGACTCTCTGGAGTCCCCAGAAGGGTCCAATTATTTAAGCATAGCATCCTGAAGTTTTCACATCTGAATATTATACAGTAACTCCTCACTATTCACAGATTCTATGGTTGTAATTTTACCTGTTCACACAATTTATTGGAAACTTCAAACCAATACTCAGGACATTTCCATGCTCACTAGCAGCCAAGTGCCAAGAGGCAAACATTTGAGTACCATGATTCTCAATTTCCCTTTTGAGGTCAAACAAGACTCTTTCTGCCTCCTTGATTAAGCTTTCAGACTGTCATATGGCTCTTTTGTGCAGGGTATTTAGTGTAATATTTCTCACATTTTTGCTTTTTGTAGGTGGTTTTGCTACTTATAATGGCCCCAACATAGTGCTGGGCACTGCTTGCTGTCCTAGGTGCAGGAAGGTGGGAATGAGCCTCCCAGATAAAACACCTGTATTAGGTGAGCTCCATTTAGGTGTGAGCAGAATGCTAATTCTATGAATAACAGTAACAAGTTGTGTAGTAATTGGTCATAACCAGAAGCTCTGAGGAGCAAGCTCTGTTTCCCTAGAGCAATGATTCAGTGTTTGCTGATTCAGTGTTCAGTGACTTTACAGAACAAACCAGTAAAAATCACAGGGGTCACATTACAGTCCCACGGCCAACATGCCAACAATGACCTCACAGGTCATTTTTGGGGCACTACACTAGAATACCCTCCAGTTTTCTCATGTCAACACCAGCATCTTGTGGTCAGTTACATCTTTCTAGTCTGGTACCATCCACCCATCCAGTCACTAATGTAATAATACAATCAATAAGTCTTTTTTGAGTATCCATCTTATACATACAATGCTGAGAGTGAGATTACACTGAAAAAGAACTGCCCTTTAAGGCCCCTGTCCTGTACAGAGACAGTCAGCACACTAACACCTGGAAACTCGGAGCAGAGGCAAGGATAGGCTGGGAAGGCAGGAGAGTGAGAGACTCGAGTTGACATGGTCTGTGAGGACTTCCTGGAGGAGTCCTTTGGAACACAAAACAATTTAATTGCTGTCAATGTGATTCAGCAAAAGAGAAGGTGTTTCCAAACATTCATTGGTTCTTTTAGGTCTGACATGTAACATCTCAGTGCATATCCACCACAACTAGATCATTGCAATTTTCCCACCAGGGAACAAAAAACAACCATAGCAATGAGAGAACTAAGAAATGGCAGAGAACATCCACGAGAGAAGGGAAGTTTCATTACATCACCCCGTCAAGTGTCTTTTAATCCCAGCACAATAATTCAGTTTCCCTTTGTTGTCCTCACAGATTCTGAGGATCCTGTAAAATGTGAGGATCCTGCTAATTTTTTCTGGTCTGCTTTTACCTAAGGTGACACTCTTTAGGTCAGAACTCAACATAAGAAATTAAATTGTTTTTGGCATGTCTTTTAAGAAGTCACAATTTCCTCTCACACTAAATTTATGACAGGATTATAAAACAAAAATATAAGAAATATTGAACCCAACAAACTATTCATTGACTGGGCTGAAGAGTCACCTAGACCTTGGAGAATAAGAATCTAAAATTCAGCTTACTATAGTTTTTCCACTGTCTGTCACAAAAATACCTCAGAGCTGGTCTGTAGGAGCCACTGGGGTGTACAAATAAGAAACCTGAGGTAGGGAAGCTTAAGTGATATTTTTTTTGTTGTTGTGAGTCAGCAGAGTCCTGGAAAGCCTTGAAGAAATTGAAGCTGGAGGCAATTTGGGGTCAGACAGTTCTGAAGTCAGCATGTGACCTTAGGATATGAAACTAAAAGCTGTAATTAACTTTCTAAGCTGAAGCTTTGTTCTGGGCTATTCATTTTGGAATAGCAAAGACATTCTCTTAAGAAATTAGTAAAGGGACTTCCAGCCAAGATGGAGGCATAGGTAGACACACTGTACCTCCTTGCACAACCAAGATAGGGACAACAACAATTTAGAAACAGAATAACAACCAGAACTGACAGAAAATTGAACTGTATGGAAATCAGACAACCAAGGAGTTAAAATAGACACATTTATCCAGACAGTAGGAAGGGTGGAGTTGGGCAGCCAGGCAAAGAGGGGTTGAGGCACAAAGAGCAGTGGGACCGGGCATGTAAGGCATCCTGGGTGTGCAAGACCATGGCGGGTGAACCCTGGGCGCACAGGCAGTGTCTGGCAGACTCTGGGCTCAGGGGGCAACCAGCAGACCTAGCAAGGTGCCGATTGTGAAGCAAGGCACTACACGCAACCCAGGGTCCCAGAACCAGAAAATAGAGTCTCGGGGCACTGATCGAAAACACCAGTGGGGGGTTGAGGCACATGGATAGACTCTGAGCCTCACAGGAGATATTGCTGGAGAGACCCACGGGGTCCTAGAATGTGCACAAACCCACCCACACAGGAAGTAGCACCAGAAAGGCCCAATATGCTTGGGGGAAACAGGGGAAGGACTGAAGTCCCACGGAGAATGGGGCAAGTGCCATTGTTCCCTCTCGGACACTGCCCCCACATACAGCATCACAACCCAGTGAGGTGGGTTGCCCCACCCTGTTGAACACCTAAGGCTCTGCCCTTCATACATAACAGGCATGACGAGACAAAAAAAGGGGGGGCTCAAATGAAAGAACAGATCAAGCTCCAGAGCAAATACAACTAAGCAACAAAGAGATAACCAACTTATCAGATGCACAGTTCAAAACACTGGTAATCAGGATGCTCACAGAATTGGTTGAATATGGTCGCAAATTAGATGAAAAAATGAAGTCTAAGCTAAGCGAAATAAAGGAAAATGCAGAGAGAACCAATAGTGATGGGAAGGAAACTGGGACTCAAATCAATGGAGTGGACCAGAAGGAAGAAAGAAACATGCAATCAGAAAAGAATGAAGAAATAAGAATTCAAAAAAATGAGGAGAGGCTTAGGAACCTTCAGGACATCTTGAAACATTCCAACATTCAAAATATAGGGGTACCAGAAGCAGAAGAGGAAGAGCAACAAGCGGGAAACTTATTTGAACAAATAATAAAGGAGAACTTCCCCAATCTGGCAAAGGAAATAGACTTCCAGGAAGTCCAGGAAGCTCAGAGTCCCAAAGAAGTTGGATTCAAGGAGGAACACACCAAGGCATATCATCATTACATTACCCAAGATTAATAAAATGAAGGAGAGAATCCTAGAAGCAGCAAGAGATAAGGAAACAGTCACCTACAAAGGAGTTCCCATCAGACCGTCAGCTGATTTCTCAAAAGAAACCTTACAGGCAAGGAAAGACTGGAAAGAAGTATTCAAAGTCATGAAAGGCAAGGACCTACATCCAAGGTTGCTCTATCCAGCAAAACTTTCATTTAGAATGGAAGGGCAGATAAAGTGCTTCTCAGATAAGGTCAAGTTAAAGGAGTTCATCATCACCAAGCCTTTATTTTATGAATTGTTAAAGGGACTTATCCAAGAAAAAAGAAGATACAAAACATGTACAGTAAAATGATATTGAGCTCACAGTTATTCACAACCACACCTAAAACAAAAACAAAGTAAGCAAACAACTAGAAGAGGAACAGAACCACAGAAATGGAGATGTTAGCAACATGAAAGGTTAGCAACAGGAGAGTGAGAGGAGGAGAGAGGGGAGAAAGGTACAGAGAATAAGTAGCATTAGATGGAAGGTAGAAAATAGATAGGGGGAGGGCAAGAATAGTGTGGGAAATGTAAAAGCTAAAGAACTTATGACACATGGACATGAACTAAAGTGGGGGAATGTGGATGGGAGAGAGTGTGCAGGGTGGGGGGTAATGGGACAACTGTTAATATATTAAGAAAAGAAATTAGTAAAGGAAGGATGAGTATAAATGTGGAATCTTAACCTTATAAATGTGGGTCATGCCTGCTAATGTCCCAGCTGGTATTATGACATGTGCAACTGTGATAGATGTACAAACAGGAATGAGTAAATACATTTATTCATAGGTTAATGTCCTCCTGGGTAAAGGAGTCTTAGTCATCCAGAAAGGTAAAAATAAATAAACACAACTCTTGATTGATTTAGGAAGCTGGCACATGGTTAACTGATGGATTTTGAAGTGTGGACCAAGAATAATAAGTAAAGTGGCTCTTTAAGGTAAGAGAATTCAAGAAAGAATCAGGTAGGTTGGAGGGCTCAGGCATTGGGTCAGCTTTGCCTCTAACATGCTGTCCTCTGTCTTGCCAGGTGCATCCTGTCCTGTCTGTTCCTTCTTCTGCAACTGCGAGGGACTGGACCTGGTGGTCTCCAGCATCCCATACAGCTCTTGGGCTTCTGATCTGTTCCTACTGGTGTCCAAAGAGAGACTGCCCTCCTGCAGCCAACATCCATAGTGCCACCTCAAGGCAAACGGGACAGATATCACCAGCACCAGCAGATATCATCAGGTTCTTCAACATGAAGAACCAAGGAGTTTGAAGTCTGGCAGAGCAGAGCTCAGACCATTTCCCAATTTACTGACTGAGATGCTGGTGGTCCCAGCATGCCTAGTGCTGTGGTCTCAATTTATTCATCCATAAAATGGGGAGAATCATATCTATTTTTCAGTTTTCTTATCAGAATTAAACAAATAAGCTCATGCTAAGTGATCCTGGGGATGTAATAAATTTATAAAATCTGAGCTCCTATCCTGCTTCCTTGCCCACTGCAGTTCATTAGAGCTTTAGGGACAGAGGGACAAATTGTAGACAGTATTCAGTGATGAGAGGCAGATCCAACTTCTCTCCTCCTGACCACATTGTGTAGGTGGTTACACATTTTTGCTTACACAACAGGTCCAAGCAGTAAGTTTGCCACTAATTCTCTTTAGTGGGTGGCCCAAACCAGGCACTCACTAATGACCAAGGGAGAGTTAATAGAAACCTGTAGGCACTTTGGACAGTCTGACATTCCATACCAATGCCATACATGTGGGGCAGAAGAGTAACATACATGTTACTATAGAACATAAGACCCTCTTACGTAGGCAGCCAGGGTCATTGTAATAATGCTGATAGAATGCAGTCAGATTGCTCCTAAAAAATGAGAAGAATTGGGCAGGATCATGGCCCCAGAGTCAAGTTTCAGGTATGTTGATGCTAACATGGTGATTTTCTGTGTGTATTTAAAGCCAACTACACCAAGGAAGAGGTAAGAAGTTTACCCTCTGAACTCAGACTTCTGATAAACCATGTTAATGTGAAGGTTTCTAACTGTCTATTAAATCTGGCATAGGCAAAAAGAACATTTAAGGCAAGCTGCAGATGTGGTCTTTGTCTTTGGACAAAGTGTCTATGAACCTGTCATACAATGCAAATACCCTGCAGTTAGATTGTTGTCCTACAACCTACTGGGTTCATACCCAACCCCTTCTGTCTCTGCCTCAGCACTAACAAATTTCTTTTGCTCTTAGATTAAACTCTAAGAAAAAATCATGGTCAGAGCATAGCAAGAAAAGCTTAAAATGCTTCAGACAGCACTTACAAAGTATGAGCCTTCCTTTTAATAGAAAAATCTGAGACACATAATGACTGAATGGCCAGAAGCCACACTCTCATGCCTGCACTGGAAAGAGAAACAAGGTTTCCATCAAAGAGTCAAGGAAGATCTTGGCCATCCTGAATGTGTGTCCAGCTTCTTTGGTGCCAGGAATGTGGTTGGGATTGGAAAATGCAAAAACTGAGGAAGTCTGGTTTCTGACCTTTCCCATTAGCAAAGTAGGAACTCCATAAGTTTCCATTGAACAGGCAGGTGCACAAGGAACTAAGCAGCAAGGGACTAAGTAAAAGAAAACCCAAGTGAGGTAACAGAGGAATGAGAACTTTCATTCAAAGGTACACATTTGAAAGCCAAACACTTGAGGTACCCAGGCTAGATTCAGTAACTCAAGGATGAGCTTCCCAACCCCTATCACTTTATCTGTCTGGCATTCTTTTCAAATTGGCTGTTTCTATAAAGTAAGAGAGTGGGTTCTCCCTACTATGTATGCTCCTTCACCCCACTAGTTCCCCAAAATCCTATGGGAGGGTTTTGTGAAGAGAAAGTAAGTGATCTTGAAGTACTCTCCAGGGGTGGACAGGCTGTAAGAGATGAGGGCCCCCAAGTCCTAAACTCTAGTCCAGCCCCATTCTTGGAATAACTGCTAAAGCCTAAAAAATTGAAAATTTTCCTTATCTTAATGTGATCCCTTTTAAAATGAGTACACAAAAAATGAAACAAAATCAGTGAGTAGTTTTGGAAGAAAAGAAAAGAAAAAAAAGCTGTGATAGAGCACTAGTCTGAGCAAATATTAAAGTGTGTAAGTGTGTGTGCACATGTGAAAAATAATGAGGCAGTATTGCATAGACAGAATAAGAGAACAGGATAGAAAGTCCACAAATGAACAGAAAGTCCAGACATACACAGAAAGTCAGATCTAAGAGGGAATTCAGAAGAAGGTGACATCTCAGATAAATATAGGAAAAAGGCCTATCTATATATATTGTGTTGGATATCTGGGTGACCATTTGGGAAACACAAAGCTGGATATAACTCACTAGCACAATGAACTCCATATGGATCAAAAATATAAATGTTGAAAAAAAAAGAAATCCTAAAAATATTAGAAAAAAAATTATGGGAAAATTTCTTTGTAACTCGAAATGAAAAATCATTATGAAAAAATCATTAGACTAAATAAAAATATATTTTAAAAGTCTGTTTGCCTTATGCTAAGTGAAATAAACCAGGTGGTGAAAGACAAATACCATATAATCTCACCTTTAAGTGGGACCTAATCAATAAAACAAACAAGCAACAAAAATATAACCACAGACATTGAAATTAAGAGCAAACTGACAGTAACCAGAGGGGAGGTGGGAGAGGTAATGGGGGGTAAGGTGGAAAGGTTTTCAGGAACATTTATAAAGGACACATGGACAAAACCAAGGGGGGATGGGATTGGAGGGAGAGGTGGGGATGGCTGGGGTGGGGGGAGTAGTGGGGGGACCTGCAGACAACTGTACTTGAACAACAATAAAAAATAAAAAGAAATAAAAAAGAAAAAGAAAAACTAAAAAAATCTGTTTAGGAAAAAATATTTAAAAAATGGTTGATATTAGAAAAATATTTGCCACTCACATCAAAAATATCCCTATGGTATATAAGAAGCTTCTATAGAAAAAAAACCAACAACCCCAAAGAAATATGATCAAGGAATGAACAGAATGTTCAGAGAGAGTAAATTAAAATGACTCAAATATATGAGGAGTTAGTTAACATCATCAAAATGAGATGCATGTGTATTAAAACTACATGGAAACAAAGAGGCTTGACTGTGGATAAGTAAGTGCCATCAGGTTCTGTTGTTGGGAGGGGATCATGACTACAACTGTAGTGAATAATTTTACTTTTTCAAAATTATAAATGCATATTATATTGAGCCAAGTGATTCCACTTCTTGATATAGGCACAAATTTTCCACTACAGCACATTTTTATAATAGTACAGATATCCTGTGAGAGTGGTTAAATAAATTATGATGTATTAATATGATGGGACACTCTGCAGCTCTTTATAAAGAGAAATGCTGCATAGACTGATATAGAAGGAGCTCCTTGGTTCACTGGCAAAGAAGAATGGGTTCAGTGTAATATGCCCATTTGTAGTTAAACATGTGGGAAATCAGACCTTATATTCACATTTGTTGCTATACTCAAAAAGAGACTCTCAAAGGACATCTGAGATATTTCTAGCAATAGCTACCTGAGTGGTGGAGGGTTGGATGATAAGGATGGGAAGAGGAATTTTAGTTCTCCGAAAAAATGGGCTTCCAAAGCTACACATGCATGAAGCATGGACTGGAATCATGGCCTTGGTAGACAGGGCAGGATCAGGCAATTGGCTATGGCCTCATTATCCCAGAGTTCTTCCCATCTCGCAACTCTAAGGCACAGTATATTCCAGAATCAAAGAGTGGAGCTGGAAGCTACCTCAAGGCGCCATTAGACAAAGACATCTGCTTTTGTCTCTTTCACTTATTTTGTCTTCCACTAAACCATCATTCTCAACTAGGGTAATGTTGCCCCAAGGGGGCATTTTTGGTTATCACAAATAGGAATATGTATATTGGGAGTAAAATGTCAACATTGTTGATGTTGAGGCATCTGGCAGAAGAAGCAAAGCAGAAACAAAGAATCTTCAAACAAAAAGAAGAGTTTCACCCCTCAACCCATTCACATGTCTGAGTCCTGTATCAAGACATGAGGCAGACAATTTTTCTCTGCACTGTTATGACAAATACCTAATTTTGAGTAAACATAAAACAGATGTAAAGAAAAGGGCTATTTGAGGAGGATGTGGTTGTGGCTCTGTAGGTGAACAGAAGGACTGTCACTTTGGTCTGCATATGGAAACCAATCAATGAAGACTGACTGTTCAGAACCAGGATGAAGAAATAACAGTTGCTTGGGGATTATACAGTTTGGACTTATAAATTTTAGGTGTATGTGTTAGGCCCTGCTGGATGGTCTGAACCCTATCTTGGAGATACATTACCAGGGCAAAGGGGAATGGTAACCTAAAAAAGGCTGGTGAAGCATGTACACTCTGTGTCAACGGACAGTTTTGGGAGCATCAGGGTAGAAGTGAGCTGTGGGGAGTGATGACTGAGTCTAGCAGCAGGTTCCCCTTCACTGGTGCCAAACACAGGAAACCTTCTGTCTGAGAATATTTACTCTTCACCTGGATTCAAGAAACTCTATGATAATCATCTTGATTCCTGAGCAAAAACTTGAGAAAATGACAAAACTGTGTTTATTATGGTTATAAGAACCCAAGAATCTCTCTTGTCCTCCTATGATAGTCCTTTAATCTATAGATCAGAATGCACTTTCTGACCCTGTCATTTAAATTAAACACTGATACATTTGATGCTCAGATAATCTTCACAAATAGATATGTAGTAAACACTGAACTTTACAGAGTGTGTACCATTTGCATGTCGGCGCCCAAACTGAGATGCTTAGACAGAAGGACCCACGTGGCTTATTTCACTCAATCAAAGGCATGTGAGGTGTGTCCTCAATTCAAAATCTTGACATTTAAGGGTTCACAATGAAATCTCTTCAAAAGTAGGAATTAGTTCATTACACACCCTCTGAGTCTCTCAGTCCATGTCACATGTCTCACTCCCACCCTGGATGTCATCTTGCCCTGATTGGGCACTGACTATCCTACAGGAGCAGAGCAAGCTAAAAATAGCAGCAAACAGGGGTGACCAGGGCTCCCTGCTTCTCTGAGGATGCTTTCGCTTTCCTGGCTTTTTTTATTGGTGCAATGAAGCCTTATTGAAAGTCTAAAAAGTGAATTTTGATAAGAAATATGCACCTGAGAGTTATACTACACATTTCAGAGTGCTCACCACCTCACTCTAATCCTCATAGTTTAAAAATACATGCATACACGATTAATCCCCAGCAATAAAAGTGAATTTTTCTAGTTCCCTATCCTGAACCCTCACTGTGAATTCTGCACTCAGATCAGATATAACAAGTCACCCCTTTTCTCTAAAGCAATTAGTCTCTTTTCACAGCTGTTCGCCACACAAGTGCCTGCGTATGGTAATTATTTAATCTCAAATAATCAATGACTATATCTCGTATCACTCAAGAGAGCCTAGGTTGTGCTGTAGTAAGCAATAACTCCAAGTGTTTATTTCTTGTTTATGCTTTAAGTCCATCAGAATCAGCTGTGGTTCTGTTCATGTCATTTTTTTCACTGGCCAAGGAAAGCCACTTATCCAAGCCTGATGTCAGTGGGTTGAGATAGAATAATCTGCTTTCAAGGATGTATATCAAATATCATAGTCACTTCTCTCAACTGCCCCATGTAGAACACATGTGCCTGGACCCCACCGGAGATAACTCTATTTGCCACAGTGTCAGGCTAACAGTCTAGGGGCTCACTGGTCTGGAGACCCAGGAATGAGTTTTTGACCCCACACACATCTACTGCACAATGGCTGAGAAAATAATGATGAGTACAGTAAGTGGTTTCATTCAGAAGAGTGGTGCCCTGGCTGGTGTAGCTCAGTGGATTGAGCATGGGCTTGTGAATCAGAGGATTCCAGTTCAATTCCCAGTCTAGGGCACATGCCTAGGTTTCAGGCCAGGTCCCCCGTGGTGGTGGTGGGGCACCTGAGAAGCAACCACACATTGATGTCTCTATTCCTCTCTTTCTCCTTCCCTTCTCCTTTCTCTAAAAATAAATAAAATCTTGAAAAAAAAAAGAGTGGTAAATAGGAGCCATGGCATCACTGGGACCTAAGAGTCCAAGATCACACTGGGAAGTTGTTGTAAGTGAACGATAACCTGAGGGTGGGGATGCTCCTAGAAAATTCTCTGATTGTATCCTGGAAATGGCTATGGAGCTCCCCATTCTCCTGGGGCTCTCACCCTGCCCTCTGACAAGTCTTCCTATCCACACTACTGCTGGTGACATCTGAAGGGGACATTGAGGGTCATGTCCTCATGAGGGGCTGAGCAGCATTCCCAGTTGGTTTTGTACCCATGGAAATTTAAGGGCTCAAGTCTTGGAACTCAGTTTCCTTTAGTCCATAAGGTATTTTCATGACAGTATAGTTGGCTCCTTACCATTTGACTCCAACAATTCTGCTGAACCAGAGACAGGCCTCCTTATACACTAAGTTATGTATCTTGGGTCTCTCATGCTCCTTCAGAAATGCCACACCAATCAGTCTTTTTCTGAGCCATTTCTTCAATGAAAAAATTATGAGGTGTCACATTGATCAATTCAAGGGTTTTAACAAAGGATATAATGCCCATGCCTAACTTGGACTTGGCTGAATTATATTTAGCTCCCTTTGTCATCCACAGGCCATCTCTGTTTTATCAGTCATGGGTTATAGTTGAGGATGGGGTGCCTCTTGGAACCCTGCAAGTTCCTGAATGTCTTGACTTTTCCTATTTTATTTCATTCCTTCTTACAAAATGGCCAATATTTTCTGAGTGCTTCTTTGTCCAATGGACCTTGCCAAATGCAGTCAATGGCAACTGAGGAATAGCACTTTGTAACTTCTTGGCCTAGAGCAGTGAGCTCATTACTTGCTCATAATTTGCTCTCTAGGTTATTAGAGGCAAGTTATATGAAATATTTTAACATTTAATAACATGAGTTACCATAGGACCAACCTCAAACAACTGCTCCTTTCTCCCCACAGTCTGGCTTTGAAGCCATTGTCACATATTTTATGGTTTTTGTGTTTGTTTAGGCACCAATTTCTGTGTCAGTAGAGAGGCTAGATTATGGGACAGTAATAAACAACTCCACATCTCAAAATCTCAGTGACTATAACCAAAAACTTGTATTATTAGATTTCTTGCTGCATGTCCACTGTGTCCTGGTCCTGCTGTGCTCTAGGTGTTCTTGTCTATTTCAGGACCCTGTTAGATGGAACAGCTCTTTTCTGGGCCCCTGCCACTCCCAGTAAAAGATGAGGTCCTGGTAACCCATGTGATGGCTTTCAGAGCCATGCTGGGAGGCAGGACATTTCATTGGCCCAACAAAACCACGTGGCCACACCTGACATTAATGAGGCTAGGATATCAAACTTTTTCACTGGGAATGGCACTGTATATTTAAGGACAATAATACAATCTACCTTAATTATGTGAGGATATTTTTATGACATTTTTTACAATATTAAACATAATATAAAAACCAAAGAGAAAATTAAACTATGAGCACTCAAGTCAAATTACCTATACATCCTTGCCCTAATAACACTACAAGTACTTAATCTCTTATGCTCAGCTCCCTCTCTGTAAGATTAGGGTAAAAATACACCTAGTTTATGAAGCTGTGTAGAGTTGAAGGGAGACAATGTCTGTAATCTTTGTAATTGAATAAGTAAATGCTTATTCAATAACACTTATCATTATGGTATCCCTATTACTATATTTATCTGCATAACCACTTGATTAATTAATGATGCTTGTTCTCTCATTTTACCCACAGTTTAGATTAGTTTTGTAATTGTTAAGTAAAAGTTAGTGGAGCTCTCAACTAAATCTGAAATACTGGAAAGGAATATTCAATATTTCTGAGGCACAATTTCACCTTTGCCATACATTTCTGATAGGAAAATTAGAATTTCAATGAAAGTGTTTTTAAATCTTACTATTAAATTTTATAGTCATAGACAGCAGAGCACAATCACATAAAATAATTCAAGAAGTCAGTTACTTATTTTTTCACTTGCATATCTTTTGATTTCTCTTTTTTAAATTATAATTTTATTGATTATACCATTACAGCCATAGTCCCATTTTTTCTCCCTTTGCTCACCTCCACCCAGCAACCCTCATTCCCTCAGGCAGTACCCCCACATCATTCATGTCCATGGGTCATGAATGTAAGTTCTTTGGCTACTCCATTTCTTATACTCTACTTTACATCACCATGGCTATTCTGGAACTACCCATTTGTACGTCTTAGTCCCCTCACCTCTTCACCCATTGTCTCACAACCACCTGGCAACCATCAAAATGTTCCCTATCCATGATTCTGTCTCTGTTCTTCTTGTTTGCTTAGTTTGCTTTTTAGATTTAATTGTTGATAGATTTGTATTTTTGTCACTTCATTGTTCATGGTTTTGATCTTCTTCTTTTTCTTAAATAAGTCCATTTAACTTTTCATAAAATAAAACTTTGGTGATGATGAACTCCTTTAGTTTATCTTGTCTGGGAAGCTCTTCATCTACTCTTCAACTCTAAATGATATCTTTGCTGGGTAGAGCAATCTTAGCTGTAGGTCCCTGCTTTTCATGACTTTGAATATTTCTTGCCAATCCCTTCTAGCCTACAAAGTTTCTTTTGAGAAATCAGTTGACAGTCTTATGGGAATTCCCTTGTAGGTAAGTAACTGCTTTTATGTTGCTGCTTTCATGATTCTCTCTTTATCTTTAACCATTGACATTTTAATTATGATGTGTTTTGGAGTGGGCCTCTTTGTATCTGTCTTGTTTGGAATCTATTTGCTTCCTGGACTGGCATGTCTATTTCCTTCACCAAGTTAAGGAAATTTTCTTTCATTATTTTCTCAAATAGATTTCCAATTTCTTGCTCTTCCTCTTCTCCTTCTGGAACTCCTATGATGTGAATTGGAATGCTTGAAGTTGTCCCACAGGCTGCCTACACTATTCGCATTTGTTTTTATTCTTTTTTCTTCTTGTTTTTCTGATTGGTTGTTTTTTCTTCCTTATGTTTCAAATCATTGATTTGATGCTTGGTGTCATCCCCTCTACTGTTGATTCCCTATAAATTGTTCTTTATTTCAATTAGTGAATCTTTTATTTCTACTGGATCATTTTTATGCTACTGAGGTCCTAACTAAATTCCTTGTTCATGCTTAAACTCAGTATTTTGAATTCTGCATCTGATAGATTGCTTATCTCCATTTTGTTTAGTTATTTTTCTGGAGTTTTGATCTACAAATATTTGGGCCATGTTTTATTTTTTGTTTGTTTTTTTTTGTCTTCTCATTTTGGCAGCCTCCCTGTGTGTTTATTTCTATTTATTAGGTAAAGCTGCTTTGACTCTGTGTCTTGGTAGTGTAGCCTAATGTAGTAGGTGTCCTGTAGGGTCCATTGGCACAGTTTCCTTTATCACCCAAGCTGGGTACTCAAGATGCATCCTTTGGTTGATTGTGTACACTCTCTTCTCTTAGTTGAGCCTTGCTTAATTAAAACAAATACAAAAACAAATAGCAAAATGAAATAAAGCAAAATATTCAGGGAACCAACAGTGACAGGAAGGAAATCAGTACTCAAAGCAACAGTTTGGAACAAAAGGAAAAAATAAACATCCAACAGGAACAGAATGAAGAAACAAGAATTCAAAAAAATGAAGAGAGACTTACAAACTTCTGGGACAACCTGAAACGTTTGAATATCTATCTGAATTATAGGGGTGCAAGAAGGTGAAAAACAACAGCAATAAATTGAACATTTATTTGAACAAATAATAAAGGAAAACTTCCCCACTCTGGTGAAGGAAGTAGACTTCCAGGAAGCCCAGGAAGCCCAGAGAATACCAAAGAAGTTGGATCCAAAAAGGAATACACCAAGACACATCATCATGAAGTTACCCAAGATTAAAGATAAAGAGAGAATGCTAAAAGAAGCAAGAGGAGAGAGTTACCTACAAAGGAGTTCCCGTAAGACTATCAGCTGATTTCTCAAAACAAACCTTGCAGACAAGAAGGGTCTAGAAAGAAGTGTTTGAAGTCACAAAAGGCAAGGACCTACATCCAAGATTACTCTATCCAGCAAATCTTTCATTAAGAATGGAAGGGCAGGTAAAGTGCTTCCCAGATAAGGTCAAGTTAAAGGAGTTCCTCACCACCAACTCATTATTATATGAAATGTTAAAGGGACTTATCTAAGAAAAAAATCAAAACTATGAACAGCAAAATGACAACAAACTCACAACTGTGAACAAATGAACCTAAAAGAAAAGAAAAAAAAAACAGCAAAAACAAAAACTAAGGAAACAACTAGAACAGAAACAGAATCAAAGAAACGGATATCACATGGAGGGATTTCAGTGGGGAGAGTGAAGGGAGGAATGGGGGGAAAGGTACAGGGAAGAAGAAGCATAATTAGTAGCCATAAAATAGATTGAAAGAGATAAAATGGTATAGGAAGCAGAGAACTTATACGTACAACCCATGGACATGAACTAAGGGGGGAAAGAATTTTGGAGGGTTGGGGGTGCAGGGCAGAAGTGGGATAAAGGGGGAAAATTGGGAAAACTGCAATAGCATAATCAATAAAAAATACTTAAAAAAATAAAGAACTGACAACCGTTTGGCTTGCAGGCCATCACTCAATCCACTGAGCCATACCAGCCAGGGCTGTATGCTTTGTTTCTGACTGATCTCTTTTATGCTGCTGAGGTTCTCACTGAGTTTCTTGAGCATCATTATAACCAGTGTTTTGAACTCTGCATCTGATATTGCTTAATTCCATTTTGTTTGGCCTTTTTTTTCTGGAGTTTTGTTTCTTTGTCTCCTCATTTTGGCAGCCTCCTTGTGTTTAGTTCTATGTATTAGGTAGAGCTGCTTTGACTCCATGTCTTGGTAGTTTGGCCTAATGTAGTAGGTGTTCTGTAGGGTCCAGTGGCACAGCCTTCCTTATCACCCAAGCTGGGTACTCAAGGTGTGCCCTTCTGTATGAGCTGAGTACACCTTCTTCTTGTAGTTGAGTCTTGGTTGCTGTTGGAAGATTAGTGGGAGGGATTTATCCAGGACAGTCAGCTGCAGAGATTGACTGTGACTGCTTATCACCAATCTCTGCCATGTGTGGAGGACCAGCTGTACAGGGACAGAGTGGTGGTTCTCTGACATGGTCTGTAGCTGTCCATTTGGTGTGCTGGCCCTGGCATTTCATAGGAGGTTCAGGGCAAGGTTAGCCCTCACCTGTGCTTTTCCCAGGGCCACCCTGCCTGAGCTATAAAGTCATCTGAGATGGCCGCTACTTGTGGTGGGCTTGGAGATTCCCATGTGAAGCCAAACTGTGAATCTAGGTTGGATGCTGCTAGTGCTAGTCCTGGAACTCACTGAGGCCAGTTTTTGCTTATTTGATTGGATTTAGGAAGTTGTGAAGTATGAGCCAAGACCAGCCATTCATATGGAAAAGCAGCTTGAGTGAGCCTATAATTGGGTGGGGCAGAGTTTCTAGGGATCTCCAAGGCTGGTCAAATAGTCTTAGCCAGGTTGATGGAGTCTCAGATATGGTACCAGCTTGCTGTCTGTGTGTGTGTTGGGGGGGGGGCAGCATTTTGAAAAGGGATAATGGTCTCTGTTTGTCTTGATGTCAGACACTACAATTTCTCCCTTTATACCATTGGTGCCTTTCAAGCTGCTACCCCAGTGCTGGAGCTCAGAGGGAGGGAGGGAGTCTGTGTAGATGAGTCCATGAGTGGGTTCTTTAAGAGAACATACTTGGGACTCCAGAATTGTCTTTCACTGACTCAATCTGCACTGGTTTTTGCATCCATAAGTGGTGGGAACTTGTCTCCTTGGCACTGGAACCCTGAGCTGGGGGTGGGGGCTGGTGTGGGTCTCTGTTTCCTCACTCCTGAGATATCCCTCCCAAATTTTTATTCACCACATGTGGGTGAGGGACCTGTCTGTTCCATGTCTTTGTCCCTCCTACCAGTCTGGATGGATGTGGTTTCTTTAAAACCATTGTTGTCAGACTTCCATTCAATTCAATTTTTGACAGTTCTCAGTAATACAGCCATGTCTGCCTATGCACCATCTTGACTGGAAGTCATCACAGTTTTTTTTTTTTTTATGTCTATTTGCTTAGAATATTTTTTCCATCCCTCCACTTTCTGCCTGTGTAGATCTTTTGTTCTGAGGTGGGTCTCTTATAGACAGAATATACATGGATTATGTTTTCTTATCCATTAGCTACCCTATGCCTTTTGATTGGACCATTTAATCCAGTGGTGTCCAATCTGAGGCCTGTGGGCAACATTCAGCCAAGGCTGGCTATAAACACATGCAGCTCAACACAAAATTGTAAATTTACTTAAAACATTTTTTCTCATCAGTTTTCATTAATGTTTGTGTAATTAATGTGTGGCCCAAGACAACTCTTCTTCCACTGTGTCCCAGAGATGTCAAAAATTTGGACACCCCTGATTAATCCACTTACATTTAAGGTTACTATTGATAGGTACTTGTTTGTTGCCATTTCCCCCCTTTGTACCTGTATTCTGCCCCCCCTCTTTCTTCTTTTTCTTAAAGCAGTCCCTTTAGCATCTCTTGCAATGCTGGCTTTGTGGAAATGTACTCTTTTAGCCCTTTGTTGTCTGGGGAGCTCTTTATTTTGCCTCCCATTTTAAATGAGAGCCTTGGTGGAAAGTGTAGTCTTGGTTGCTGGTCCTTGCTTTTAATTATTTGGAATATTTCATGCCAATCCCTTCTGGCTTGTACTGTTTCTGTTGAGAAATCTGTTGAGAGCCTTATTGGAGCTACCTTGTATGTTGCTAGCTATTTCTTCCTTGCTGCCTTTAAGATTCTTTGTCTTTAAATTTTGGCATTTTAATTATGATGTGCCTATAATGGGTCTCTTTCAGTTCATTTTGACTGGGACTCTCTGACCTTCCCAAACTTGTGTAACTTTTTTTCCTCACCAAATTAGGGAAGCTTTCTGTCATTATTTTTTCAAACAGATTTTCTATCCTTTGCTTATTTTCTTTTCTTTTCTGATGTTCCTCTGATGCAAATGTTGTTACATTTCATGTTGTTCTGAAGCTCACTTAAACTATCCTCATTCTTTAGTGTCTTTTTTTGTTTTTCTGCTCTGACTGGGTGTTTTCTTCTACCTTGTCTTTCAGTTTGCTGTTTTAATCCTCTTCTTCCTCTAGCTTGCTTTTAATTCCTTCTAGTGTATTCTTCACATCCAAAATTATATTTTCATTTCCTCCTGGTTCTTATTCATAGTTTCCATGTCCTTTTACCTGTTTCTCTAGTTTCCACTAAGTTTCTTTAGTTCCCATACAGTTCCTTGTAATTCTCACTGAGTTCCTTGAGCATCCTTATAACCATTATTTTGAACTCCATGTCTGATGGACCGCTTGCCTCAAATTCATTTAGCTCTTTTTCTGGGGATTCCTTTTTTGCTTTTAATTTGGGGTGATTTCTTTGTCTCCCATTTTATTTGACTCTCTTTGTTTGTTTCTATGTCTCAGATACCTCTG
>PVIA01006754.1:0-11091 GCA_004024845.1 Tonatia bakeri
AGTCCAAGGCTCGGCTCCTCCTCTTCAGGCCACGCACATCCCGAGAGCAGCCGAGGGAAGCCCCCAGGAAGGGCCAGAGCCGAGGGGAGTCCATGGGCATCAGGGGACCCGGGCAGACTCAAGTTCTGAGCTCCTGGTCAGAAAGAAGGCCTGGGGAGGAGCTCTGGAGAAGAGAGGGGGCTCCTAGATGTGAGCCCTGGCAGAGTCCCCTGCCCCTGGGGCACAGGGGCATAACAGGGGCTGGGGGTAAGCCGGGAGGCTCCCATTAACCCCTTGGCCCCCAGTAATATCAGGAGGGTCCCTGGGTGGCCCAGCAGATAGGATGAAGATAAACAAGGCCATTAAGGAAGACTGCTGGGACCCTTGGTATCAGGACGGGGAACACTCACCACCTTTCAGTCACCTTCGCCTGGCCTGTAGGGTTATGGAAGGGCCTCCCTTGCTGTGGCCCCAGGGCCCTGCTCTGTCTGACCCCCCTTCCCCTGCCCCCATGGTCTGGCTGGCCTGTTGGCATTTCCCCTGGGCACCCCATGCCCACGGCCAGCTCCTGCCATGTGGACTGTGGGTGCAGCCGACAGGCTGTGCCTGCTGCGACACGACTGTGCTCCCACCGCTGCCATGTGCCAGCCTAGCAACCACTCCCAGGGGCCCTGAGAGGCAGCATGGGGAGAGGTGGCAGCGCTCATGCTCCCCTCCGCCTGCTGCCTCCTCTTCCCCTCCATGCTTGAGCTCCCCGCCAACACCTGCTCCAGAATGGGGGCAGCCCGACACAGGGTTCCAAGGACACGGTGGCACTGTGGCATACTGCACATTCCTGGGCCTTGGGCTTCCATGGGCCAGTCCCCAAGGAGCTGGGGACCAAGCTGTGTGGGGTGCAGCAGAGAGGAAACCAATGAGCGGACCCTGAGGCCTGGGCTAGAGCCTGGTGGGGGTGAGGACCACCATTCCCTTTGGTTTCCTTCCTACCTGTCCATTTCTCAAGGCTGGAATGGGAGGGGTGCAGCAGGAGGGAAGTGAGGGCAGTCCAGGGAGGTGGGAGAGCTGGGCGAAGTCTTGGAGACGGGAGTGTGAGGGGCACAGGAGCAGAGGTTCGCAGTGAGGAGGGGGCACTTGGCCAGGCAACAGAGGGGCTGTGATTACCCAGGTGAATGATGACTTCATTCTGGAGTCTGTGGGAGCTATGGAAGATGCTGAGCAAGGAGCATCTTCTTGCTGGAGAGGGCAGTGGGGAGACCATGGCCATAGTCCAGTAAGAAGAGGCTGGGTGGGTCTGCTTACAAGGGATCAGGGGCCCTGGTGCAGCAATAACATTGGGGGTCCTGGGGTCAGGTGGGCCTGGGACTCAGTCCAGACCTGGGCCCTCCCTGGGCCTCTGCTCCCTTGGCTGTCAGTTGGGGGCAACTAGGTGTGTTGGGAGGGTTAGATGATAAAATGCACACACAGCACTCCCGAAAGTGGACAGTTGCCACTAGTGGGAAGGAAGAGTGGCTTGAATGGAGTCACAGGATGGCCTCCACATGGTCATAGTGCACTGTGGCTCATGGCCCTTCCTGGGGACTTTGGGGAGCAGTGGCGCACATGAGGATGTGGATGGGGTCCTAGGGGCCTGGCACAGCAGTGGCCATGCAACTGGGGTTCAGAAGTGCAGGATGTTTCCCCTGAGCCCAAGTACAGCCTGAGCAGGCATTCGGGAGCCATGGCCTGCGGAGGGAAACCGTCTTAGGATCTCCAGGGTCTGGGTACCACCAGGGAAAAGGTGGGGCTGGGTCAAGAAGCCTGCATCCCAAAGGTTCTAGGTGTGGTTTGACATAAAAAGGCCACTGGTGCCCTGGCTAGTGTGGCTCAGTGGAATGAGTGCCAGCTTCTGAACCAAAGGGTCACCAGTTCGATTACCAGTCAGGGTATGTGCCTGGGCTACAGGCCAGGTGAGTCAGTAGGTGGTGTGTGAGAGGCAATCACACGTTGATGTTTCTCTCTCCCTCCCTTCCCCTGTCTCTAAAAATAAATAAATAAAATCTTTTAAGACCATTGGTGTGTAGAGAAATAAAGCTGAACTCCTGCACTACCTGCTTGTCTGGTCGACCCTGAATGACTGTGTGTTTGGGGACATTTCCCCCCAGCTGGATTTCACAGGTGAGCACCGGACCTGCCTCGGCAGGGGCTCCAGGAGCACTGGGTGCTAAGGATGGAGAATGCCCACTGGGACCCCAGGGCCAGTGCTGAGGAGGCCAGTCCGTGCCACCCTGAGAGAGGACCAGGCTGGCTGGGGCCCAAGGCCTTGCCCAGTCCGCGCTCCCAGGCCCAGGCCACAGAGGAGGCATTGATGGCTGCAGAGGTGCCGGAGGCCGCTGCAGCTGGCATGCCACGGCTGGGCCTCGGGCAGGGAGGGATGGCCCTGCAGCCCTCAGGCCTCCCTCTGGGCTCCCGGCCCAGGTCTGAGCATCTGAGGTCAGTGTGGGTGCCCCATGCGTCCTGGTCCCAAGGTGCTTCTGTGCAGCAGGTGGGACGGCCTGACTCGGTGCCTGCATACCCCCCTGAAGGAAAAATCCTTGGACCTTCCTTCCTGGGTGCTGGCAGAAGGCAGAGGGTCCCCCGCCCACTCTCAAACCCCAAAATGGATGGTCTCTGCCCTGCCTAGACTCCTACAGTGGCCCTCTACCACCAGGCAGTACTGGGGCACCTGTGCCTGCCCACCGTTCTGGCCTGGCTTTTCACCGCTGGACTCCCAGTGGACCTTGTACTTGATCGGTTTGCCCTCAAGTGCCTCTCTTCACTCTCTGTGTCATAAGCCCATCAGGCCACTCACATCCTCACCCACCTTGCCTACCTGACCAACTCTCAGGTTCTACCATCTCCCCTAAGCCTCAGCTTGGGCTTGCCTCCTCTGCAGAGCCTTCCAGGATTTCCCCAGGCCTTACTTAGCCCCTCCTGCGCTCCCCCTGCATTCTGCAGGCACCTCCAGCATAGTTATCATCTTCATGGTCAGGCTAGATTATAACTGTTCACGTGCATAGCTCCGCAGGGATGCAGTTCATTTAATATCTTCCTTTCTTTCTCTTCATGGGCACAGGGTAACGTTAGAGCAGCCAGTGGCCAACTCTGCCCCTGCTGACCTCCAGCTGGAACCCATGTGAACTTTTCCCACCAGGGCCTGCTGGCCAGGTGCTTTCAGCTGAACAAATGCAGGTGTTGCAGCTGCCACAAGCCAAAGCCCGGCTCTATTCATACCCCACACACCTGAGGCCAGGTGGACGGGCGTGTGCACGGACATGCATACTCACGTCGACACACACCCACACACAGACACGTGCACACTCAGACAGACAAATCTCAGACACACACCCAGACTTGCACACGCACCGATACACATTGATGTGTGCTCACACACACATAGATACCCAAGCACAGGCCCGCCACACACAGGCACCCTCAGCACATGCACAGACATGAGCATACACAGACCCATTCCCACTCAGGCACACACTCACAGATGTGTCTGTACATTTGCACACACTGAACACACATGCACACATAGGCACCTACTGGCACACACCCAGCCAGGCCTCGGGTGCTGGAGGAGGCACCCCTGATCTCCACCTGCAGTGGCACCGCCTTCTTCCCAGACCCCCAGGCAGGCAGAGGGCACCCGAGGCTCCTTCCCTCCAGGCCCAGCCCAGGTGGAAAGAAGAAGTGGCCACCTACCCTCCCAAACCAGGTTCCCTTGGCTCCTCTGCTCAGGAGGTGGCCACCATGCTTGAGGACTGCCCACCCAGGGTCCTCCAGGCTGTGTTTGGTCAGGCTTGTTCTGCCCTGGAGACCAGCACGGAGGGGCCGTTTGCGCAGCGAAGGGACCCAGGCTCTGGGCCCGCACTGGGGATGCAGGCGGTACACGTGGGGTCACTCGAGGTTCACTTCTGTGGCTCACAGGTTAAGAGCCTTGGCTGAGTGACCCACCCTTCTGAGCCTTGCTTTTCTCCTCTGTAAAATGGACATCTTCAACTGCCCCTGCCTCGCAGGTGGATGTGTGGATGATCGGGGCAGTGCATGCGGAGCGGGCTCGGGGCTGGGCACACGTCACGCCAAGCTGGGCTGTTGTCACTGTGGGGGGTCACTGTGCGTTGGGCCCTTTCCTGGTTGAGTCTTTCGGTGGCGTTTGGACCCCAGCAGAGAGCCATTCAGTATGTGCTCACTAAACCCAGGGACACGCACAGGATGGGGTCAGCCCTGGAACGTCGCACCTGTGCCATCGGCAAACAGCGTGCACCAGAGAGCACTTGGCGAGATGCCAGCCCTTGTTTTCGAGTGGTTTGTTTCTTAGGGACTGGAGTGTCTATTCCTGGTGGGGCTGAGCTCACGGCCTGGCTGTGCACCCTGGCTGAATGAGGTTCCTCCTTCTCACAAGAGGGGAGGACTAGGCTGGTTCTCCCTGGCCACTTCCCCCATATTCCCTTCCCTGTTGTCCCACCATAATTAGGCTCTTTGTGGCTCAGGGGGTGTCTGTGGCTTCCTTCCACCCCCACACTCAGGTTGGCCCAGGGTGGGGGGTGTCTTCCCCCCTTCAGGGGCATTGCTGCCTCTCCTGAAGGCAGGTGGGGAGCCTGTGGAGGGGGTGGGCCCTCCTGTGCCCCGCTGCCCTGCCCCTTGCTCAGCGGTCAGCTGTGTATGGGGCTCCTCGGGGCCTGGACAGGCTGCTCTCATCATTAGTGGTCCGGCCTCACTCCAAGTGAATTAGCTGGTCCTCAGGGAACAAGCGCTGAGGCCTACAGGCTCCTGGCACAGGCCAGTGATTCATTCACCACAGCCTCATCCCTGCCAGAGGCCAGCCGCTTCCCTGCCCCAAGCCCACTGGCCTGGTTGTCTGCTGGGAGCAGGAGGCTGGAGTCCAGAGTGGCCCTGGATGCTCATCCATCTGCCCCTATCATCCTATTAATCAGGCTGCTCCCCGATCCCTCTGCCCCTCTCACATGCAGGTCTGGTGGCCCTGGGTCCACTCCAGGCCCTGCTTCGACCAACCCGGCTGCCCTGCCAGGCTCTGTCTCCTGGGCACCTCGAGTAACCCAAGAGAAGCCCCCTCCCCCTCTCTCCCCCTCCTTCTGTGCCTCCCTGCCCCCTTCAACAGAAGCCCTAGGATCCACTTAGCTGGTCTTGACGAAAAACAGAGGCCCTGCCTGATAACCGGAGGCTCCCGCTGGCCGCCTGGGCCTGGTCCCTGCCAGCCTCGGGTGGTGTCTCAGCTCCCCGACTAAGGAGGATGAGGAAGGCATCGTGGTCTCTGCCACACAGACCCTCAGGAGCGCACACACTTCCCTTCCATGACCCCACCTTCTTATTTTCATTTACCCTACAGGAGGTGTTGATGAGTGAGTCAGTGAACGAATGAATGAATGTCCTTCCCCACAGCAAATGTGACTTCTCTTCATCAGCTCACATGACTCGCAGCAGCTCAGATCGCTGGGGCACATTCTGTTGTCAGAAGACCGGAATTCCAGACTGACCTGTTGTCCAGGAGCCTCAGGGTCATGTGGGGCTGGTCCCTGCTCCCAGGCTGGCTTTGAGGATCGGAGGCGGTCTATCTTGTTTGAGAGCAGGCACAGAGATAGCCCCCAAATGGCAGCTGCCGGAGGACTCCACCCCGGTGCTCCCATGGGGGTCCTCCCTAGCACATGTGCGTGCAGCCCCCCCGAACTGTTCTATGGTCAGTTGCCCTCAAATGGTCTCATCATCGTAAGGAACGTCATCTGCAAAACAGTTCACAATTTACAAACTGCAGCTCCTTCCTCGCCCCCCTCTCACCTTCACAGACAAACCCTGAGGCTCAGAGAAGTCCACCCGTTTCTCTAAGACCACACAGCAAAGGGGAGGGGGAGCCCACCACATCCCCAGCTCCAGGCAGGGGGGAGGCACAGGGAGGGAGCTCGGTGGGTGGCAGGGAGGTGGCCTGGGGTCTGATGTCCCAGGAGGTGAGGTAGTCCTTTCACTGGGCACCAGCCTGGGCCAGGTGCAGGGCCATCTGTGTGGGACTGTGTGCTCCCAGTGTGCGCAGGCGTTCAGGCTGAGAGCCCGTGGCCTCACAGGGAGCTTCTGGAGGGATCTCGCCTCCTAGGTGGGATGTGGGACTAGGTGAGTTCCATAATCCCTTCTGTTCTTAGGCTTAGGTGACTCAACACTTGCAGAAAAAGACTGGGCCAGATGAAATGTTTCTGCTGGAATGGAGGGTCCATTGTCACCCAGATGAGCTGCACTATTCACTGTTTGTCTGATTCATTTGTTTTGTTGTTGCTGCTGCTTTGGTCAGAACACAGGAGGCACACAGAGGTGCACCAGGGGCACAGTGCGGCGAGAGTGGGGGATGGGCACAGCAGAGCAAGGAGCCGCAGGAGGGACAGCTCAGCCCAGGAGAGGGGATGGGGACAGGGAGGAGCAATCAGCAGGGAAAGCCCGAACCCACCCTGAGCAGCATTTCTCTTCTTTGAAGGACCAGTTCAGAAGATGCCTCCTCTGGGAAGCCCTCCCTAACTGCTTAGGGGGAGCTCCTCTCTCTCCTCTGGTTCCTGCTGCTGTGACCCTCAACACAGTGTGGACCTTCCTGACTGTTCCTGTTTCTCCCCTGGTGTTGAGCTGGGCAGGGAGCTGCTGTGGGTGTATATGCTTACATTTGGGAAGGTTTAACCCCACCCCCCACCCCCACCCCAAAAAGTAAAGAGTGGAATGGAGCAAACACCCATGCACCTGCAGGGCCCACTTTGCGCTCCAGCCCCTAGGTGGGGTGAGGGTGCTTGCCAGACTGCCGACATCACAGGCACATGCTCATGTCTGCATGTGCATGAACACACATCTGGCCCCCACTCATCAAACATATCCCTGACATGGATAGTTGTTCGTGGTTATACTTCCAATGCATGTCCATAATCGAGATGTGGAAGGACCAGGAAGGGGCCTGTTCCAGAGAAGAAAGCGCCTGGGGCGTGGCTGCCGGGTGCTGGCAGTGTGCCTGTCTGCCACTCTCACTCCGTGCTTCTGTCTGGATGGGCAGGGCAGGCTCCCTCATCTGCGGGGAGCCCACAGGGACGCAGTGGGGCTGGGGCTCCCTGGCTCTGTTTCCAGGGTTTCAGGCTGCCACTCTGCTCTCCCTCGGCCTGCCCTGCCGGCCCCTCTGCCAGGTCTGTACCGCAGTAGCCAGGAGGCAGCAGGTGGTCCTGCTCCCGGATGACTCCCCCTTGGGTGCAGCCAGTGAACAGACAGATCAGGACTGAGGCCCCGTGGGGGGGGGACCTGAGGGCAGGAATCAGAGCCTTCAGGGCCGCACTAGGTGACCTCGGAGCCGTTACCACTAACGGCACTGCTGCAGGTTCTTGAAAAAACAGCAACCATGAGCCTTGCATGCTGAGAAGGGAAATCACCACCGAGTCCTAGTATTAAAAATTACCAGCAAGTTCAAAGTTGTGGGTTGCTTCATCATTGAAATGTGAACCAACCGTCCTGGAAAAGCTCAATGTCCCCACATTCTGCGGAACGGTTCAGCTCTCTCCACCCAACCCCCCACTCAGGTCCCGGCCCACATCAGCTGGGAGAGTGGGTGCAACCACCAACAGAGCCGGGCCAGGGGCAAGGCAAGGCCAGCGCCGGGCGGCCGGGTGGCCAGGCGGCGTGGGGTAACCTGTCTCCATGCCACCTGCTTGCTCCTGGGGTCTCTGTTTCCTCTTCTGTAAAAGGGGGAACCTACCTGGATGTTTGTGAGGCTTAAATGGCACCACCTGTGAGAAAGGGCTTTCGGTATAGACGGCTCCTGGTTGTTTAATTAATTACCATTTTAATTAATTTAGGCCTCAGTTGTAAAGTGTATAGAAATACTTAAAGGCCAACAAGAAAAAAAAATCACTGCAGAACGTGGACTCAGGGGAAAGAGGGTGGGAACCTGAGGAAGCAAGGGTTAGGGTCAGTCTCGCCCACCAGAGGTGTGTTCCGAAACCCAGACGTGCCTTCCAAGTGGGTGCGGAGCTCTGGCAGTGCAGACAGAGAGGGAAACGCAATTAGTTACAAGGTATGGAGGGTCTGGCCCTGGCCGGTGTGGCCCAGTTGAGCCTCATCCCGCAAAGTGAAAGGTCGCCGGTTCTACTCCCGGCCAGGGCGCATACCTGGGTTGCAGGTTTGGTCTCCGGTTGGGGTGTGTGCAAGAGGCAACCGATCGATGTTTCTGTCCTTCTCTTTCTCCCTCCCTTTCCCTCTCTCCCTCTAAAAATCAAAACACAGAGGTCTGGAAACAAAAATTCAACAAGTGATTTCAAGAGATGTCTTAGACAGTTGTTACCGAGTCCCACTTTACAGGTGAAGACACTGAAGTTCGCTGGGGTTAATCTTGCCCAAGACCCAAACTCTAAGTCACAGATGCGGGTGTGACATGGTGTCTTCACAGGAGGACAGGAGAGGCTACCCAGAGTTTGTGCTCCTAACCATCAGGACACACTGCCCTGATGTTGCAGAGGCCCAAGGGACATTGGTCCTGTGGGTCCCTGTAAAAGGGACCTGGTGCCCTGGCCAGGTCGGTCAGCTGGTTAGAGTATTGTCCTGATACCCCAGGGTTGCAGGTTAGACCCTGGTCAGGGCCCCGTACAAGCAGCGGCCGATGAACTCATCGATAAGTGGAACGACAAATCGATGACTCCTTCTCTCCCTCTCTCTCTCCCTTCTCTCTCAGTCTCTCTAAAATAAAAAATATATACACGAAAAGGGACCTTGTGCAATGCTGTATTTCCACAGCCCAGAGCCAGGCCGTGGTAAATGGTTGCCCAGAGAAACATTCTAGGCAGATGTTACCAATTGTCTTCTGATCCGTGAAAAACACAACAGAACACCCTGGGAGCTCCCGGCTTTTAGGAGGCTGGCATTCTGGTGAGCCTTTAGCAACCAACAGACACAAAATGCCCCTCCCTGAAAATCACCAGGTCCCACCAGAAAAATCTTGCCTCACAATTGGAAGTCACTTATCTGGGAAGCCTTCTCAGTTGCCCCCCATAACCTAAGAGGTATCTGCAGGGGCAGGGCTTCGGGCCTCGGTTAGTGGAAATAAACTCGTTACCAATCAACAGGGGAACCCCGGTCCTGTCCTGGCCTGGAGTGGGCTGGGCAGAGGCGAGGGTGATGGGCTGCTAATGCCCTGTGACTTGTCCCTTCGGAAAGCTGGTGTGGGGCCCTGGAGCCGGGCTGCCTGGCTTCAAATCCCAGCTCTGCCTATGCTGGGTCTCAGTTTCCCCGTTGTAAGGTGGGGATATCGGCAAGTCTCATAGGATTGATGAGTTCACCCGTGTTTAGAACTCAGCGCAACGTCTGGCCTGGAGTCTGCTAGGTGAGGAGCTGCTGTCGTCCTCACGCGGCCTCTCTGCCTCTGGTGTGGAAATGCGCTGCGCTGCGGCGATGGCGCCTGCGCCCCCGTGGGGCGGGCCTTCAGGGCTCTGGCGCGGGAGCTGAGCGCCAAGGTGGAAGGGTACACCTGGAATGTCTCTGCGTGGTCGGGCGAGCCAGGCTTCAGAAGTGCCCCTCTTCCCGCTGACACTCCCGCCGGCTCGCACACATGCCTGGCTTGTCCCTGCGCGGGAGCTGCCCAGGCTCTGGCGCCTACTCTCCCCTCACCTCTCACCCTGACTCGCGGCTCTCCCCAAGCCCTACTGGCTCCGGGAAGTGCCCCTGACTTCTTTGGTCTGCACTGGTCTGCATGGCTGGTGTCAGCCAGGGCTCCAGTCATTTGGTGAGAGGGAGTGTGGGTGGGCATGGAGCCGTGGTAGCCAGGGCCAAAGGGGCTCTGTTCTTGGCCAGGGGCCAGCCTGCTGGCAAATCAGGCTCCCGTGTTGGGTCCCAGCGTCTTCATCTGTAGAATAAGGTTCTTGCCCATCCTGTCCATCTGCAGGGGGTCTTGCCATATCTGTCTGAAGTGTGTTCAATTTTTCTCTGCTCCCCTGGCATGGAGCAGGCATCAGCACACTGAGGTGGGGGCTCAGTGGAGTGTCTGGCCCCATTCGATCTGATTTAGAGCAATTGAACAGTTATTTGCACAAGGCACAGGGCCGCGCCAAGTGGGGACACAGCCAGACCCGCCCTGCGTCCCCGGTGCTAGCAGCGTCTGCAGGGAGGTGGGCACTCACACCACGGTCCGTGCCCAGAAGGCCCTCATTCCAGCCCAGGTGACGGGAGCAAGGTGGGGAAGGTGAAGAAACTTGCTTAGAACCAGTGTCAATCAAGCCTAGGACCAGAGTCTCTAGTCCTTCGAGGGTGCCCTCCTATTGGTGGCCTGATAAGGAAGAGAGAAAGCATGGGGAGCCCCGATATTGCCAGGGGACAGCCTTCCACGAAACGGAAAGCTTTAGGTCGCCAGAGAGGCTGGGGTTCTCCACTAAGGATGTTTCTTACCACCCACCCCTCCCCGGTTTGAGAGCTGCTCACTTACTAACATTACTCATTCATCTCCCATTTCCCTTTCACCTGGCTCTGCAGGCATTGAGGACACATCTCACTTTCCACCGTGAATGCCCCTGATCCAGACTCAGCCTTGTTTAATCCTAGCTGTGACTTCTGAAGAACACCCCAGAATACATTTTAGTATCCTGACAGGTTTTAAATTTTTAAAAAATTTATTGATTTGAGATAGAGAGGAAGAGGGGGAAAACACCAATTTGTTGTTCCACTTACTGATTGACTCTTGTATGTGCCCTGACCAGGGACTGAACCCTCAACCTTGGCTTAACAGGGTGATGCTCCAATCAGCTGGGCTACCCGGCCAGGGCTCCTGACAACCTTAATTGAGGAAATCTCCAACTTATCACATATGGCCCAAGAGGGGGTCTCAACACCACGTCTTAGCCAAGGACTTAGCACCTCAGAGCACTGTGGCCCTGTGAACAGCCTAGGGCAGAACTGGGACAGCTGTGCTGCCCTCTCCCTGGGAGCTGGGTCACATTCCTCCCTCCGTTTAGCAAGTGGAAGAACTGGCACCTTGCCAGCAGCCGAGTGCATGGGGAGGTGTCTTCGAGGTAACACTCTCAAAGCACCTAAATGGCAAGAGAGAGTGGCGGGGAGAAAGCTGCCGGAGCCAGTCCCGAC